>JAPYYV010005625.1:0-43415 GCA_030522625.1 Copidosoma aretas | reverse complement strand
GATTTCCTGCTGCACCCTCTTTCCCATTTTTTCTTTTTTTTTTTCCCCCGTTTTCCCCGCTGCCAGTAGCAACGACTCTTTCCCCTCTGTACTACACAGCACGCATGCCGCAGAGCAGGTATCGACAGACCATTGACTGGCATTACCGTATCGGACTACATCTGCCGCTGCTGCGAGGATTCGATAATGTAGTACTTTCCGCGGAGGCGGGGGGGGGGGGGGAGGAGGAGGCTCCCGGCGGGAAAGACAGTGCTGAATTCTAATCGACCCGCTCTCGATAATGTAATCTTCGCCCCCGCCCCCCTTCTCCCGCTCCCCAGAAACCCGAGAAACGGCAAAGAGAACCGAGTCGGTCTTTTTTTTCTCTCTTCGCTGCCTTTTTTCCCGCTTCCCGCGCTGCACCTTCCCTCCTCTCCGGCGGCGATAAAAGTTTAATGCGCCTGCTGGCCCCGATTCCGAATTTCGGAGTGTCCGCGCGTATACGGAGCGCCGGGCTCGATTGTACGAAGCGATTGCCCTTTCCTCGGGGTGATCAAAATTAAGAAATTTTCCGACCGTATCGCGCGCGCATGGTAGCAAAATCAGCTGATATTCGTCCCTTTACCATTACCGTAATGCGAAAGCGCACGACAAAAGCGAGAGAGCACGACCCGAAAGCCCGGACATAATCTAATTGCACCGTAGTAAACGTCACGTGTGTCCTAGCGCGACTACAATACCTCTCTCCCGTTCAATGGACGAGAACTCCGCCACTGCTATTAATACCGCGATTACGGGGCACAAGTAGTACTACGAGCGCGCGTGTCTATTCACTGCGTTAAATGGAATGGAGGGGAGAGTGGGTTCTTTTGTCAACCCCCCTAACCCTTCCCATCTCCGGATTACGGTTGCTTTCATTAGCTCGCGTATCATCGCCTAGTCGTATTTCGTAATATTAATTAAACCCATAACACGGATGTCGCGCGGCACGCGCAGTATACAGCTAGTGTGCGGTGTATTTAGCGGTATTAATACAATGTAGTATCTAAATTTTGTGCTTTCGAACAGAGTTCGATCAATCGTTAAATATGCACAAGTGGATATATTTAGTTTTCATGCTTCGCCAGAGTTATTCAAACGGTGCTTTCAAAACCTCAAAATTCGTGATTTACTCGTGATAAGCTTCGAAACGGATTTTCACGATGAATCTATCTTTAAGAAATATAAATGGCAAGCCGCTGCTTTTGCCCAATGTGGACGGCTTTGAATCAAGGCGTTAAGAAATATTTATAGCGAAAACGATCTAGACTTTAGTTTCAACTGAAAGAAAGTTTTTACGGAACTCGGATGACATTATGTATCTCGATCCGTAAAGCTCTCATTTTATCTGTTACCTGGGCTGGTATGGGACTGCTTTTTCTCGGGGGCAGCAGACTATTAAATACACCACAAAGTCAATGGGTGGTTTTGCCAGGTGACTCTGTAAAGTTTCGTAATATAATTTTAACTCGTACTCGAGTTAATCATTTAGTTGCCGCATCTGACTAGTGTAATGCTGTTTGTTACAGCCGAGTTACAACTGTACGGTAGAGAATGTTTTGAACAATCTGCGGAGAAACGTATTCTTTGCTTTCATCTCGTCAACGTGAGTCTACGTAGTTGTAAAATTAATATGGCATCAAAGTCAGTTTCATTTGAAAAAGTTTCTTCATGTACAAATATTATTTGCGTCGTAGTACGGTTTTAAAGCTTTTTAGTTCCACTTGGTAGAAAAAGTCGAAACGATCGAGACAAAAACGATAAACCGGTTTTACATAACTAATACAGTACATAAAAAAAACGATTGATGAAGGTATTCAACGTAAGAAAAAAAAAGCACCGGAAAGTATGCAGGTGTTATTCCCGGCAAATATTAGCGGTCGGGCGGCTGATTCAACGTCCACTGGGAATCACGAAACACGATTGCAATTGGATGTAATTTCAAAAGCGCTGGAGATCGCAATTAAGCAATTGCAAGCGTGCGAAGCTCCGGTATTTCAATCACAGCCGCGTAAACCGGCCAATTTAATTACAACCGCTTGTATTACTCGAGCTTGGAAATGATTTTGGAAAATACCGGGAAAAATTCGAGACTCGTTGTTTTTTGAAGCAACACTCTTCATTGCTCTTGAAAAATACATTTTCACGAAAATATACGCATGCGGTTAAACGGGACGCCAGAAAAATTTCCAACGATGACCAACTGATTCACGGAAAAAAAACAATCCTTCGTCGATGAAAGAGAACACAATTTTCCCCTCGTTACGGATAATTAGAAGAACCGACCGACGAAACCCCCCTTGGGTCAGAGGACTTCGGCTCGCCGACTGGCTCCGAATGGAGCAAACACACGACAGGAGGGAGTGGCTGGATCAAAGAGGTTAAGAAGGCGAAGAGACTCGAGAGAGGTCGAGTAAGGGGGCGTGGGTGACTCCGTGGGAAAAAGCGAGGTCGCAGAAGTCGGTATACGAGCTGGTACAGCAGCGGTGTGAACACGACGCGCCCGTCAGGCAAAAGACGGGAGGACGTGGGAGAGGATCCGGGGCTCTTTTTTTTTCCCCCCGTCTTACTTCTTTCCACCGAGTCCCGATGAAGCCGCCGCGGCACGCGAAGGGCCTTTTGCACCCCCATGGGGATCGCCCAGCTGCACGGAGAACAGAGGCGCGCTGTGGCGTGAATACACGTGCACGCGTGAGTTGGAAAAGACTTGCTCCTCCCAGCGCTAAAGTGCTCCGGAGGACCGGAGGGACACGACGGCGTGTGCGTGCGACTCGGGGTGGCTTTGCTTCCTCACTCTCCGCTTTCTTCAGATTCAGGGACGTGGGTGGGTTGGGGAGGGATGCAACACATGTTGCAACAACTTCGAGACTGGGTCACAGGGAAGGGCTACTGCAGTCACGCCAACTGTATATCCCAGCATCGCCACCGACCCCCCCCCCCCTTCCCCTGTGCGTGTCACCTAGCATGGAAGAAATTAACGTACAGCTGCGCGTTGTTCGTATCAAAAGAGATACGGCCAGGTGTAGGGTGTTAAATTTATTCACGAGTGCACTTTTTGTTAATTTTTAATCCAGCGACAGATGCGAGCGTTTGGAAACATATTCGACTCTGGGTGCAAAGTGGCCTGCGGGGGCGAGCAAATTGAGCAAACAGAAGCGACACTGCTGCTGCGGGAGGAGTTGTGAATCTGATAGGTCGTTACGCGGCGCTGCTACGTTACGTACGCGTAAACACGCGAACATGAATCTGTTTGCGCGTTCGCTCGTGCGTCGGGCGGATTTTTCAACGGCGCTTCGGTAAACACGGCGTACGCGCGATTGTTTGCGTATCGCGGCAAAAAAAATTTTTTTTTGATATTTTATTCTTTTTCGCGAAACAACGAACGTAATGTTCCGGGTAGCGAATTTTCGTGCGCAGATTCACGAGCTGAATGATTTTTGTTTTTGCGAGTGCACGGTTTTCGGACTGCATTTTCGTAGTACACAAAAAATACAACCTTCATTAAACACGTTCGTGGATCTACGATGTTTCGCAAAAATGAAAACTAGAGTCCGAGCACACGGCTAAAGACGTTGAGGGGGTTATTACGGAATTTCATTTAATTAAGAAGTTCTCGAAAAAAATTACACGAGTCCATTTCTGTATTATTCACAACATATTTAAATTTTAGAAAGACTAGCGGTACGGTTTATGAGAAATAACTCGAGTTTTTAATTTTTTGAGCCCCGCATTAGGTATTCTCAAAGCTTCGGCCGTTAGGCTGACGACGCGTAGGCTTTTGTACAAGTTTAAAAACTGTCGCCAAGTCACATTACAGGCGAGTCGTTAATTATAACATTAGGTGATGTTCATTAGCGTGGCTCAAGTAACTTTGTCACACCGAGAAGATTATTACGCCTAACGGGTAATACAAAACTTTGTTGGGTATGTGCGTTTTCTCTTGATCACAAGCGTGACTCGTTAGTACCACAAGGTATAGCCAATGTTTCATAGATAGTAATATGAGTCAATTTCGTCGAATATTCGATGAATTTCATAAAGTTTCAAAGTTGGTTGATATGAATAATGAAAAAAATTTCTGTATCATCGTTACCATCAATTGCGAACTAATTATAACACGGCACATTGGTAATTACAATTTGCAAGTCTACTAAAACTTAACGCGGTAATTACACGCATCACTAGAGCATGATATTTATGCGTATTAAAAAACAATTTAAATGCAAATCAATATCAGATTCGATCCCATCAAGGTTCGTTAAAATCAACTGATGAATATGCGATTTACCATATACGAGGTTGTACCCAGACTTAGTAAGTTTTTTTAATAATTGTAAATTTAATTTCTTCCTAAAAATATGATACATTATTTGTACTGAAAATTTTTTTTTTCATCACTTTCTATGAAACATTGTTGAACAAAATATTTTCCAGCGAAAATAATGCATTGAATTTCGAAAGAGGAAAAAATTAAGAAGAAAAAAAGTATTCGTTCAAATATTTTTAAATTAACTTTATTCTCTCAAAATGCTCTTTTGCACTATTTTTCGATCGACAATATTTTTCCCGGAAGGTTCCGGCCAGACAGCAGATCAGACTCAGCTCTTGCACTTTGCCTCCTGTGTCTCAACGCAGAGCTTAATTTCGCAGACTCTCAGAGAAAACAGGACTAAACTTTCCTCTGGCGCTCCCAGCGTCTCGTTTACTCAGGTGCGTGCGCAAGAGCATCAGGAGGTCGCTAGTGCGACGAGCGCAGCATTGAGAGGGAGAAATTTCACTGACCCAGTGGCACACGCGAAGTTACGTCGCCGCTGCTAAGTGCATCCGGGAGAACGTAAATGCTTTCGAGCGCCCTTCCCTCACGTGTTTTTTCTCCCTCCTGCCTCGTTCTCTCGGCTCTCCGCTGTGGATGGCGAGCTGTAAATACTCGAGGCTACGACGCACACGTGTTTTTTACAATTTCCGTCGGTGATGGTGTACACGAAGAGTACAAATAGCACGGTAGGGGGAATGTTCGTTTTGAAACATTGCTTTCGTCAAAAATAAAAAAATAAAAAAACTGAATGTGTTTGAGAGTTCTTCCCTGTCATTTTTTGGATGAATAAAACAGCTTACGTTTTTTATTTATCACCTGACACGGTGGTAATGGTGAGCCAAATATATTTTTTACCTAACCGCTGGACAAATGTATTCTCAAAGCCCTTCGAATTTGAATTTATCGTAAAATTGATGTCTGCCGAGAGGAGTAGCATAATTTTCACAAACACCACGAAGCCGTAAGAGGTTTGTGCGAGGATTAGAGTGACCGAGAAGTCCTCGCTATCTTCTTATCTCTTCGACCAACAGCCCGCAACGTAGAAAAATAAAGTCCCTTTCAATCGCTCTGGCAGTACACATCATTATTTCTCGAGCTGGAAAAACTTGGTCGAGAGGGTGACCCCGGCGGATATATATTTCCATTAAAAATGTTGTCGACGGTACAAAAAATTCTGCTACAAAATGGTGCACAAGATTATTATAAAATTCATGTGTATGAAAAAAAAAAGAACTTGTAAAACTTGAGTCTAACTGAAAAACGTATTTTTTTTTAAACTAATAAGTAAATTATAGCATACTACCATGGTCCGGCGTGTTTTCAAAATAATTGTAACGATAACAAGGTTCTCGTACAATAATTTTATTTCTTTTCCAGAGGAAGTATTCAGCTCTAACAAGGCCGTATGGTTCTCCCCAAGTGGCACTAAATTGGCCTTCGGCCACTTCGACGACTCGCATACTCTGATAATGAACATCCCTTACTACGGTTTTCCCGGCCTGACTTTTCAATATCCAAGTGCCATACCAATTTATTATCCCAAGGTAAGTTAATTATTTAAAAATGTTAGTTATTCACTAAAATGCATTAACTATATTATTTTGTTACTATTATAAAATAATTTCCTGATAATTATCAAGCAGTAAGATCAATATTTAACCAGGCATGTCAACGCGGCTCATGTAGTTAAAAAATGTAATAATATCTTATTGTTAGAAGTAAATAGAAATTTTAGAAAAGATACAAGAAGATTCTTTCACATCGGCAACTAGTAAGGTCAAGATTTAGGCAGACATCTGGATAAGCACAGATTTTACTGCTTTTTTTTATAATATATTTAATTACTCTAATAAATCAATATAATGGATTAGTAAAATCAAAATTTGGTCAAGCGCATACATACGATCTCACATCAAACAAAGAAAACAGATTTTAAACTACACAAGTAGTTCATCCCAGGATAAGTCAGACATCTGCATTATAATCACTATTCTGCGGCGTAAAATTGCTATGTAGTAAAATCAATACGTAAATAGGGTTTTTTCATACGACCAATGAACTTTGATATTGCATCCGATTTTCACCGCTAATTATTAGGAAAACATTTTTTCTGTCAATTCCACTAGTAGTAATATCACGGTTTAGTCAGACACCTGCGCATAATGTCGATTCTATGCATCCCCATTGCTTGCTGAACTGCATTATTTGATTATTTTCAAGCTTCAACGTACAATCTTTATTAACGAAAGAATCAAGTAGTAATATCACTATTTGGTCAGACAACTGAATACTACTACAGCAAGCCCGGCTCGATCGAATCCAACTTTTACGGCGATTAAAAATTAGTACAGCTCGATCCAACAGGTACCAAATACCCGAAGCACCTCACCCCCCATTATTACCCGCAAATTTTCCGTATATATACGCGCAGCAGCGCCCAGCATCAATTAACCAGAGCCTGCTCGACGTGCCTTCCGACAGTACCACAAGCTTCCTCCTGGCGCGGTACTAATATTAATCATGACAATAATCAAGCCAGCAACGTAGTACTCGTAAAAGTACACACCAACGGCGACACAAACAGCAGCAGCAGCAGCAGCAGCAGCTTACCCCGTGTCCATTAGGGCGGTAGGAATTAGTATTAATTCCGGCAATTACAAGCGACGCGCGCTCGTATGTACGAGCCCGGCACCTCGTGCACTCACTTAATATTACACACACACGCGGAAAGGGAGAAAGGGAGACAGAAGGGGCAACCAGATAAATTAGTAACAGCATTACTAAACGCAACAACAGTGGCAGCAGCAGCAGCAGCAGCAGCAGCAGGCAGAGGTCGACTTTACGACGCCCGCCATTATCTTTCTCTCCCGGTCTTTCTCCGCGCATTTTGCCGCTCACCGCCATAACGATCCGAACGAACACGTGTAGCTCCGTCCTGAAGTTACTCCGCCCTCACGTGCGTATACTGCGGTGTGTATGGGAAGCAGCAGCAGTGGCGGTCGAGCTCTTGCGGCCTAGCCGCGATCGCCAGAGGAGAAAGACATAACGCGCGAATGCCGTGCGCCCTGCTCGTTCGCAGCAGCTTGCATAATATAAAAGCTCGTGTAGGTGCGGACGGCCATTACTGATGCTGGTGGTACTGCTGCTGCTGCTGCTGCTGCTGCTGCTGCTGCTGCGGAAGGAGTCGTCGTAATTGCGCGAGCTGTATCCTATCCCCGACTGTCGGGCTCTTTCGTGGGTGCAGGCTGTGTCTAATGGGTCGTGTCCGCCGTGGCTGGCGAAAAAACAAAAAAACCAAATACAACGCCAACAGGTAAATGTGGGTGGAAGGGTCTGGATTGAGGGGTAAGCTGTAGTCCCGTTTAATCGGAAACAGATTAAATCATTTGATAAAAATTGTAATGTATAATTTATTGATTTGATTTTCTACTAGCAGTCCATGTTTTAGCCACAATATACTGCAGCTACAGATCAACTTTTTCACATAAATTAGATTATAGTAGTTTTCCTACCTCGGTAGAAAAAATAGCATTATCCACGCATGTGCATCCGGCCAGTGCCGTCCCAACAGTCTCTCGGGCGTTGCTTCGCAAGTGTTCTCGGGCCCAGGGAGCGCCCTGGACGGATACACATGGGGGGCGAATCCTATTTTTCCTACCGAGGGCGTACCAGGATTGCAAAAGTGCCCGAGGTAGGAAAAATGAATTAATTACACTAGTTACTAATTGTTAAGCATGCAAAGTATCAGAATTGAAATAATTTTTAATGCTCGCGGAACAAATCGTATATGTGTCGATTCAGCGACGGATGGATGAGTGATATAATACGAAACTTATTAATATTAAAATTAATGAGAAATACTTTTTGGTGAAAAGAGAAAAATATTAATTCGTTTAAATATTAATTTATTTATAAATTAATGTTTTATTCATTTAGAGATTTTTAATTCATATTCTGCCTATAATCTTCATTTATATCTATTGATTGTTCATTATCTATTGAACTGTTGATTGTTTTAGATACAATCAAAAGAATGTATTAAAAAATAGTTCCTTTAACTCAACGAAAATCGAACCAGGCCTCTCAAATCTTCAATGTGACCGATACTTATAGCTTATACGCATAATTATGATTAAAAAATAAAATAAGAAAATTAACTTTTCGACAAATTTTCAGCCCTCTAACCTCAAAGGCGATTAAGAAAAACCACGAACAAAACATTTTAAAATCTTTTGAATGTCAAACATAACCTTGCAAAAATGTGGAAATTTCATCACGTTTGTTACTTGATTGTAAAAAATCGACGGAGTGAATGCCAGTGCGTTTCGCACCCCATACGTGTTCGTGAACTTATTTCTCTTAAACAATAACGACAACAACAACAGCAACGAGGCAGACAAATTAACAACGAACATTGGCAGGTGTCAGCTATCGGTGCACGGTTCACCCCCAGCCTTCCCTCCCTGAAATTTCCAATACACGCACGTGCTTCCTGCTCCCGCTCTCCTAATTGAGTGATTCGGCAGAGAATAAAAGCCTCGCTGCAGTACGCTATCCTCCGCATTCTCGTCAATTCTCCGTCCGAGCAGTCAAACAAAAGAGCTCGCGGAAACAGTATCCGGGCGCAATTATCGTAACAGCGCAGGGTATATAACGTTCCTAAAAATAAAATCACTATCCGCGTTTCGTTTTGTCGGCCGAGGGTAAAGTGAGGAGCTTTTACGCGGGAGAGGGAGGGAGAAAGCGGATTGTTTTTATCCCACGGCCAGAGGAACGCCAGCTGCAAATTGGACGGGCAGGTACGGACCCTCTCCGTGCACGTGTAGCCGCCCAGTCCCTCAAAGTCCGCGCGGCAATCGAGCCAAACAGATTTCAATCTTGGAGCTTTACAGCGTCTCCTCCCTTCCTTCGACTATATTAACTCAAGCCCCTGGCGGAGCTTCTCTGAGGACGAAAATCCTCTTCAATCCGGAAATTCGATACACACGTCCGGGAACGCTGATCTGCGTGTATACCTAAGATAGACAAGAGATCCCTCTGGTAGCGGGAAGGCCGACAATCGCGCAAGGGGCGGATACGGATGAGCTTCTATGCGGCGGCTTATGAGACAAGCTTGATTTACTAGTTTCGATTGATTGAGTGGATGGAGTATGATGAAATTTTACAGTCGGGGGCGAAGTAAGTGTAAGAAGAGCCACCAACCTTTGAGGGAAAAGTTAGTGCAAACAACGATAAGCGTGATTCATGATAGTGTGGGCTGATTTTCAAGTTTTGGTGGCTTGAGTCTTTGAGGATTTAAGATTTAAGTTAATCTGTTTTATAAAACGTTCAATTTGACATACAATATTAATCGGTTTTTGCTTGTATTACCGAAACAGTGCCACATTGTCCGGTCGGACTTTCGAGAACTTATTAAATTAAAAATTTAAATCAATTAAAACATTACCCATGTAACAAACAAATCGAAATCAATTTTGAGAATAAAAAGCATGCCTACACAGTTTGGAGAAATTCTCCTTAAATCTACTTTTATGCGTGCCACAAAAATACGAGAAATGCACGTCTGAAGAAAACAAGATGATCTGGTATAGTACGTTAGCAGACCGAAATAATGAAAAGCAACGATTCGAGTAAATCAGAGACCCGGAACTCGCCGAGATGAAAAGAAGAGAGGAGAAGCAACTCCCGTGACTGTTCTTAAATTGATGTCGAGGAGGCGGCTCAGTCCCAAAAATGCGGGAAGACAGGTATCCCTCTCGGGATATAGCCGCAGCTGCTGCAACGTCTCCTACACGTGCCACGAGCACTATTTCGCCGAGTCTTCTTCGGCGATGGAGCGTTTTCGCTGGCTCCCGAATGCGTCTTTGAATTTATTCCATTTTCTCCCCTTCCCTCTCTCTTGCTCGGGAAAGATTTTTCAAGCCGGAAAATCTCTACCTGTGCGGACAGCTGGATTATAAAAGTGCGGTCACGCGATAAATTAATGTTTTCCGTCCTTCGTATATTCTAATGTACTTTCTACAACACGTGCACCGCATATTACCCAAAGCTATTTGTACAAATAATTTTTTTTTGATGCACGAATTTTTGTATTTAAATGGCCTGATTTATTAATTAAAAGTGGAGAAAAATATTTATAAATTGTATCATAAGGTAAAAGTGGCAGCTAATTCTGGACAGTGACAAAGATACAATAAAATGTTTCTGATTGGAATTTCAAGAATTTATAACGAGGCTTTAAATAATGTGAGATGGTCAAAACGATTCCAGTTTATTTTAGCAAGTAGTTTAAAAAATAACATTTTTCTGGGCGAATCGAGATTTTCCATCCAAATGAATCGCGCATAATCATCATCAACGCGAAATTTAAATAATTAAAAGTATGATTGGCAACATCGAAACCCACGAAGTTAAATAAAATTGAAATACGTGACAGCCATAATTTCAAACGTTCCGGTGCGACGAATTATTTATTTCAAACTTCCTCAATGTATACTTCCCAGTACCAGTACATCTGGACGTATAAAAATGCACCGTACCGACAGTAGTTATTTCGGCAATTACCTTGAAAAATATCTACTGGTCGAAATGAATAACTAATTTTTCTCAACGGTAAAACGAATACACCCAACTCACTTGTGAAATAATTTTCCGAATCAAATACGAAGCCGTTCTTCAAAATTCTGCGAAAATAATCCGTCCAGACGGATGATGACGACGACGGGTCCTTCGCTAAAAACAAAGTTTCCTTCGAGATCGAGCCCCGCAAACAAGATACGCGAGTATCTCCATTATCCTAATACTTCGCACAATACACACGTTTCAGCCTCAGCCAGCGCTAGGTTCGCAACGAGTTTTGTTCCCGCTAATCAAACTTGCAGCGCAGACCGTTCTCGTTCTCGCGACGAAAGTTAATCATATACAGCGCAGAGTTCCGCGTCTCCGAAATTCCCGATGAATCAAGGGCCGACGACGCAACAGCGCAAAGTTCTCTCGTCCTCGCGCTCCGTCGAAACTCGCGGCGCGTGCACGCGCGCACACGTTCTCTACCTCTTCCGACGATATTGCGTAACGCGTCTATTGTGATACACGGGCGGACGAAAGGGAGGTGTAAAGAGCGTGTTTGTTCCGCGCCGAGTTCTCCGACGGCAATGTGGCTGGGGGGAAGTAAAAATAGAAAAAAAGGAAAGAAAGAAAATAGTTCTTTACACTTGCGTAATTTTCCCTCCGACGCGTCTCAAAGGAGCGAGCGACACTGCGCGCAAGGGGGGACTGGCTCGAAAACCCCGCTGCTGGGCTGGATTTCGCAACTGAAAACCAACTTCCGTCGAAAGAGAGAGCGCGGGGGAGAGAAAGGGCCCCGAGACCATTAGAAGCGCCGAGAGCCAAAGCTCAAAGGGCCGGCCGCGGTCGTAAAAATTAACGATCCGCGGACGCAATTGCACGGGGGGGGCGGATGAAAAGAAAACATCGCGAGGGGAAAAGAGGAAGAAACGCAGGGAGGGGGGAGGTCGCATTTTCCGAGAGGCACGCGGGAGGATTCTAAACTCGGACGCCGAGTCAGCGGAGAAGCTGCAGCACATACATACATGCGCTGCTGAGGAAACAGCAGCAGCAGCAGCAGCAGCAGCAGCAGCAGCGCGATAATTACAGCCGGGGCTGCAACGGCAAGTAATGCCCGAGGAGGAGGAGGAGGCTGCGGCGATAGTAATAACAGCGTTAACTCTTGCATAAAGTAGAGGGAGGGGAGGATACTGCTGCAACTTGGATCCCAGGAGGACGGAGACGCGATCGGATGGCCACTCTGCTCTCGTGTTTTTTGTCGTGCCGCAGCTGCTCGCGTGGATCGATCGCTGTTGTATATACTTGCGCGTGTGCGGGCGGGGCGAAAATTCGAGGGACGCGATTAAAATTCGCAACCGCTGCTGGTGGATTACGAGCGAGGACAAGATGTATAGGTTTGCATTATTGTCGAGAGGATGGGTGAAATATAATTGCGATCGGAGAGACGCGGCGCGCCTTTGAAGAGGAGGGCGGTCAAAGAGCTAGTTCGAGCAGCAGCAGTAGCGGCGGAGGAACGCGGCCAGCCGTGTACTAGGGATGCGCGCACGGTTTCTTTTTTTTTCCCCAGACCACAGCTGCACGCCGTGGGATACTGTTGCGGGTGTTCTTTCGATCGGATGGGAGAAAACGTTGCAAAGCAGGCACAGACTCACGCTCGATTGACCCGTAAATCCTACGTAATATCATCTAACGCGGGCAAAGTGAGTTGGCGTGTGAAAACAGTACGGGTAAACACAGCTTGGACGAGGAACCGATCGACACAGCGGAGTAGATGAGCAAATCTGATGGCACACTGGGCACACAGAGATGGCGAGTATATATGGAGACACGAAGGAATAGAACCGCCCTGGGCTTGGACTCTGCGAATTAATCCGACGCGCGAGCTATACCCTGCGCTTTTTGCCTTGCGCAAGGGAGCCTCTCCGCGCTCGGCGGGATTTTCGTAATTAAACTGCCCATTGTTGACTCGCTCGGCGTGAGCCTGTCGGGAGACTCTGTAATTAGATACATAATGAATTTATGAATATGCATGGAGTATATCCTCGGCTGTATTGTCGAACGATTAATTTCGACGACCCGCGAAATCCAACGCGTAGCGGGTGGTAGGAAAAAATTTCCCGCGGATTTTTTGTTTTTCGTAGCCCAAATGGCGAGCGTTCCCAAATTTTTTTTATTTGTACACATATTACCGAGGATTTTCGGACAATTTTCTTCAATTCAATGTGATATAAAATATATGTAGAATTTTTGTTATCACTGTTCAAAATCTGTTCAATTATAAACAGAAAAATTAAGTTTGAGATTGAACAGACTATACACGTTTTGTGTAAATTATATTTTACACAAATTTTGTGTTAAGAGTACACAAATCTTGTGTTATTCAACCATTTTACTTTGTGTAATTTTTACAAATGATAAGTGAAAAACGTCAAACTACACAACATTTTTAAGATTTTATGTGTATATTATATGATAAAATAACTGAATATCCAACAATTATTATTATTATCATACAACTTATTATTTGATTACATTATATACGTATACGTTATTAAAAATTACGGGGAGAGTACGATTTCCCGGGCGCCGCGTACTACACGCACTACACGTGTTATTCCATGGCGCCCGGGATATCGTACTCGTGCCAAAACTACTCTATTCAAGTCTGAAATGTATAAGATAAGTGTACTCACGAAACATAGTCTCCTAATTTCTTACTCTGTTGTTGATTGCTTACTGCTCAGTATGATACGTGTTGACTCGACGAATGACTAATTCACACTGTCAACAAAACATCAGGTGAGCTACGCAGCTCATTGCGCAGTATAGAGTGCGCAGCTCAGCTAGGTCACTGACCACTGACTCACTCAGCTGACTAAGCTCACAGTGAGATCTAGTCATTCGTCGAGTGAACACGTATTATACTGAGCAGTAAGTGATCGCCAACGGAGTAAGGAATTGGGCAATTATGTTTCGTGAGTAGACTTATCTTACACTTACACCTTAAATAGAGTTTTTTTTAATAACAAATACGTAAATAATGTAATTAGATAATATCATAAGTAGTACAAGTAACATAATAATGATATATACATGGTAAAGTCAATAAATTGACTACATAATCAATGCATAAGTCAAAAACGGGATGTTTTGGTGCGTAAGAAAAGATTTTAATAATGTAGTGTTTAGAATGTTTCTATTATTATGGCTCTATTGTAATTTTTAGAGAACACATCAAGTCGCGCAGGAGCGCGACGAGGCAAGTTTGAGAAGCAGACGAAGCCTCAGCGCCAGCGCTACTATTTACTTCTAATTCGGATATGTTAATTTACATGGATTTTTAAAATTTCAAAAGAGCATGTTACCGTGATGGTGCTTTTTCGCAATTCTGAAGCCTTATATAGGAATTGTTCAACGAAATGGGTTATTTAACCATTTTACTTTGTGTAATTTTTACAAATAATAAGTTTAAAATGGCAATCTACACAATTTTTGACCGTGTACTCTTCTTGTCTGCATGTCAAGATACATAAATATTATGAGTAGATAGAGTGTTTTTTTTTTCTTTTATATTAATAAGTAAGTGCGTTGATTCACCTTACCAAGACCAAATTCAAACTGACAAAATTTAAAGTTAGGCAACAGCAGTGTAAAAAAACACTATGTAAAAGATCTCGAAGCTAACATTAAATTATTTATAACGCATTATACGTATATGTTAAAGTGTACAGTAATTTCAATGTTTTTTTAGGTTACATCATCAAACGAATTCATAAAAGAAAAAACTTATAATCGTCCACTACTTCATTATTATAATCATAATTACCACCTATGATAATAAGGCAATCCACTCCTTATACTGTACGCACCCGTCGAATGATTCACCTTGGAAATCGTCATTGTGTTTCAGAGCGGCACGCAAAACCCGACCGTAAAACTGTTCTACGTCGATCTCGTGGAAGTGATCAAGGGCAACGTGAACTTGACCGAAATCGAGTGTCCACACAAGCTGTCGTTCTCGGAGCGCATTTTGGCATCGGTCTCTTTTCCCACCGACAATTTGGTCACCGCCATTTGGATGAACAGAGTACAGAACCAGGCCTACTTTCACACGTGCGACGTTGTGAATCGCAACTGCACGACGGTTCGTATATTATCCTTCATGTTAATCCTACCTTATTTTCTTCGTGGATTCCCGTTGCGCGAGATATTTAATCATACGACCAAAAAGCTCCCTTGACCAATAACAATGGAGCAACTTCATTCTTCTCTGTGTTCAATGAGAAACATTTATCCCTCAGGCTCTCGAGTACAAAGAGCGAAACGGCTGGGTCGAGCAGTTCGTCCCTCCGCTGTTCAACAGAGACGGTACGGCCTTTGTCCTGATCTTGCCGCAGAGGCAGGGCAATCGCGGCGACTGGAGACACGCGGTCATGGTGTCGGACGCGACATCGCCCCACCCGAGAGTTACCGCGCTGACGGCCGGGCTCTTCGTCGTCACCGAGATCGTCGCCTGGGACGAGGACAACCACTACGTGTGAGTACAACCTGTTTTCTTTCTTTCATCTATTCACTCATTCGTTGACCAGAGCTTGTCGGTGGCTGTAAAAATTTTACGGTCGGACGTATTGATACTGTTACATTCTCTTGATTAATGAACTCTGAGTGATTGGCTGCAGCTGTGTGGAATCCCATCAGCGTGGAAAGAATGGATGCTCCGCTGCACGATTGTTTGGCTTGTAAATACGATTCTGTTACACAATGCAGCAATCGGAATGAAAGACGGGGCACGCTCGAACGTTGCACGATTGTTGGAAAACATTGCGGGATCGAGTGGAACGCTTTTTTTATTTTCATTTCGTTGGGAAAATTTCCAAACGCCCTTTGAAAGGCAATTTGAAAAGAAAACTTGCATTTAACAGTTGATTCACTTGACTTTGTCGAACTTTTGCGCAGGCGGCAGTTTTTCGTGCGAAATAAATTTTAGAGCTTGTTGGGAAGCGAAAGTTTTCCACCGAAGCGGCCATCGAACGGTTCGTTCATCGACCGAGATAGATGACTTTTTAATTGGTCGATTTTTCCCCCTTCCCGACGTTTCCAAACTTTGCGGGCTTTTACCGCTCCCATTTTACCGGGCACCCATAATTGACTTTATTTATTCGCAAAATAATTTTTTCCTACTTTCCCCGAGTCGCTGATTCTAAAATTCATGCAAACGAAGTTACTTTCATTTATTCTCCAACAAACTGGTCGACTTTAGAGCATCAAGTTTTAATGTCGAACCTGATCCATGCAGAAAGATGAAAGACACAGTACCTACTACTAGTGATCATATAATAAAGTGATCAGACTGAACCCGTGTGATTACTGATTGGTTTGAAACATTTTTGAAACATTTTTGAACACCAATCACAGCGCAGTTCGCGTGCGAGTGAGAGAGAGAGAGAGAGTGGGTGCGAAAAAGAAGGAAGACCAAAACAGTATATATACATATATAGTTGCAGCTACAACATTGCTGCGCTTAGTCTGATCACTTTATTATTAGTTCACTACCTATTATATAACCTATTATTATTCATCTACAAAACTTTTGTCATTTTCACAAATATTTTACCATTAATATGGGCTTTAGAAATCTGCTCAGTAGGCCACAATTTTTTCAGATGAATGATAAAAAAAATTCGATTCAAACATAATTTTTCCCGTACTATTTCAACAAAGCTCGAGTAGAACTCGGGTCATTCACCTATCACCCGACCCCTCTATCATTATCATCGTCGGGAAATCAAAAGTATAGCACTCGCTGATCAAACATCCCCAACGGGCTAAGGCAGGTCTTGAAAAACTTTCGAGACCGAATCCGAAAATCAGCGGGCTCATCTTGTCTTCGAGCCAAAAAGTCGAGGGAAAAAATCGCATCCGAAACACGCGCGCCGCCGGGAAAAATCCCGGCCGCCGTTGCGCCAGCGTCTGCCGCGCCGGACCGAAGAAACGTGACCGGACCTCAAATTTTAATTGATCGGGCCTGCCAACGGCCGCGTCTTCAATCGACCCCACGACGTTTTTTTCTTCTTCTCGTTCGACTCGAACAGATCGCAAGCCTCGACGTGAACAATCAAACCGCCCTTTCGGGACGCAACGACGGGATGGGGGCGCGGCGACAACTCGAGGCACCGGATGCATATATAGAGTATAAAGAGAGCCAGGGGGGGGGGGGGAACTCGGGCACACACTGAAATCTTGCGCAAGGGCGGGTCGGGATTTCTGGGTCACGCGGGCGCCCGCAGCGTCCGAATCACGCGCTTCCGCGGACGGGGAGGAAGATTCGAGTGCACGATTGCCACCGTCTCAACTTGTCCGGACTCCTGTATAACAGTGTGGAAAAACGAACAATGGCCCGGCAAATATCACGACGACGACGACGACGACGACTTGTTCCAAGCATAATGCGATGCCTCCACGGCCGTTGGGGGTCGGCTCGATTGTACCTCTCCTACGAGCCATCGATACAGAAGCCGGGGTAAGCTATAGGGGCTCAAAGGGCTCTACCGTTCTGTAGGGGACGTAGTCGTGATTAGTTTGCGCTATTGTTCCAACAAGCGCAAGTGGCGGCGGCAGGGAGCGAGCCGGGCCGATCGGTAATGGAAGCTCGTCAAGTAGTTCAACAATGGCTCGATAATCATTATACACTGTGAAGGGTCGGTCGTAATCAGAGTGCGGTGGTGTTACATTGACGGGTGCCATGGTTTTTTTGCAAAATTGAAATTAATTTGTATACGAGCACGGGCACTAGTTTCGACTACATACGAAAAGCCGTAGATGAAAATCGGGAGCCAAACACCTCATTCGGCCAGTAATGAGTGAGTACTCGGGAATTGATGGAAGCGATTCGAGTGCTCGATGGGACGGATATGTATACACACACACACACACACGGATCCATTAGTACACATCCGTACATGGGCTCTCCCATCGGATTACGAGCTATCGCGAAACCGAGCGTTCGGTCTGTTATTGGAGTTTAATTGGAGCCCAGTCTATCTACGTATATATATGATGATAATAATTAATCCGAGCGCGGAAGGGAGAGAAAAAGGCATTGACGAACGCGCGCCCGCCTACGATGGGTATCAATTCGATGTGATTGAAAACTCGGCTCCCTGGGGGTGAAGCCGGGCAGGAATAGGGCCCCGGATCCGTCTTTTTCCAGGCCCCCATTCATCCACCCCATAATCGCCCCCCCCCCCCCTCCTGGATCTCCTCCGAGAAAATCGCCGGTCCGAATAAAAAGTTACTCCATTAAGGCCGGCTTAGCTAAATCCTACCGGAAGCAGCAGTCGTACGAAGGAGTCCGAGGAGTGTACAGCAGTCACTGATTTTTCTCCCGCGGCTTACGCCTGTTCGCTCGCGGTCTCGCGTATATAGGACGCGAGAGAATCGCGAGAAAAGGGACCCGCGTGGCCGCGGGGGTTGTGTATATATAATCGATGCGAGCTCGAATTCGCGAAATTGCCTCTCCCTACCGACGACGTTCGAAACTTTCGGGGGGGCTTACGCGGCGTCTATTCGGCGAGTGCATAACTCGGGCGCTTCCGCAGGAGATGGGGGGGGGGGGGGGGGGGGGGGGGGGGGGGGGGGGGGGGGGGGGGGGGGGGGGGGGGGGGGGGGGGGGGGGGGGGGGGGGGGGGGGGGGGGGTAAAGTTTTCGGGAGACCCGGGAGGAGGTGTGTATAGGCCCGGTAGGTGGAGTAAGTATCGACCGATGGGAGAAGTTTCGAGTTTGACGGCAAGGGAGGAAAAAGCGTTGATTATTTGTTTTCCGGGGAATACCTGTATAAGCCGGCCTGGGCAGGAATTCGAACTTTGGTCCTGGTAATCCAGCCGGGGGAGCGAAACTAGCCTGGCCGGAGATTAGTTTTGGGGTACGATGGCCGTACGGTGGTGGGAGAATCGGGTGCTTCCAAGAAAAAAATTCCATTAGGTCCGTCAGATGGATTACCGAGAACTATTGGACTCGGATTTATCATATTTTTCGTGAAAACAACAATTGATGGACCTGGAGCGTGTCAAAGTTTGGAAACGGCGCAGAGGGGGAGGGGGGGAATTATGTCATCAAGGTTAGAAATCTTGGAACCCCAGCGAGGTCATAGCAAACTTTGATGCGCTTGTATCTCTCTGTCAGGGGCTGTTCACGCGTAAAAAGAATAAATACGTGGACGGTATTTTTTGATAACCCACCTGATGGACTGAATAGAGTAAACAATTTATTTTCAGAAGCATCCGATCCAAGTATAGGAACCCGAGTGGATTGTATAGGAAATGAGAAAAAAAATCGGCGTTTGCTTATTCATTGAAGTATAAAAAATTTATTAAAAGAAAAACTTGATGAATTAAATGATACTTCTAGTAAAATGTCCTTTGCACGCTTGTATTTTTACCGTAAACTGCAGCACCTACTTATTTCATAAAATAAAAAAAATATACACCCACCCCCACATTCTCTCTCCCCAGTACATTACCCTTCACACAAAAAAATTACAACGATCCTCCTCCTCATCTGCGTTCTCTCTCTCCCTGCAAGCCTCAGCCGTTCTTCATCCCTCCCAAAGGGCCCACGCGCCCGATACATCTCATTCAAATTGCAAGAGCGTCAATAAAAGCTTATGAATCCCGAGTTTTACGACGCCGAAGTTTACGACGGATAAAACCTCCGGCGCTACGTGCATGTACTCCCGTCCGTCCCCCCCCGGGAGTACATCTTATTTTCGCCTCCCCCCTTGCCCCTGCTACGTGCGATGATTCCCTATACGTTTCACTCAGCCGCGATCGACCTGTTCGAGGCTCGGCTCTGGAAAACGTACTCGCAATAATATTCCCAGCCTCCCTATAGATAAACAAACAAAGAAACAACGCGAGCAGCGCCTACCCATCGCCATTCGACGCGTATCGGTCCCGCAGCACCGAACGCTCCATTAGCGGCACGTTCCCCCCCGGGGAGCGGGCGATCGATCCATCGAGCGTGGGCGATCGATCGACCGTGGGCAGAATTAACGCGGCGCGCGGGCCCCTCTCCGCGAATTAATCCGGCCCGAGTGGGAGCCATCCGTCTTCCGAAACTGCCGCCGCGCCGGCCAACTTCCCTCGGTCATATACACAGCCCGACCCCCGCAGCGTCGCAGCTCCAGCCCCCGAAGCCATTGTACCTCTTTCGTTGCGCCGCTGCCGGCCCCTACCCATCGAATCACCCGTCGAGCTGGTGAGCGCCGTATATACACATATACATATACACCCCTCCTCGCAAGCTTCGCGCCCCGCGTGTGCTCGAGACAGATGCGTACCGGCTGAGCCGTCATTTTCCTCTCCACCCGCCACCCCTCCTGGCTACTGTCACTTGCCACGCGTCTGCAGCCCCTTTCTCGCTCTGCAAATTGTTTCGCTACTGTTCCACGTGCACGCGCGTCTGTACGTATATTCCGCCGATCGGACGGATTTCATCCTCAACGTTCTGCGCGTGGGAGACGGGAAAAAGAGTACACCCATACGCCCGGGCGCTAATCCGGACGGAACGCGTCTGTCGGATCTTCCATCCCCCGCCTCCCCCGAGCCATTGTCTCCGCGCGCCCTATCGAAGCGCCGCGCGGAAGGAAGAAAGACAGCTGATGGGTGTTCGGCGCTCGCAGGCTGCGACTTCAATCTTTCGCGTACCTTTGATCGTTTAATCGAGAGCGAGCCCGCACCTACTTTGCCCCCTCCTGCCCTCGAACGATGGCCGTGACTGATGGTTTCGGCGAGACGGAAGGACGCGTCCGAGCCGATTCCGCACGGTTCGTTGTTATATCTCGTCCGAATTCGAAGTGAAGCACATTTACCGAGCGCACGTGTAATGCCAGGAGCGCGCTGTCGAAAGCGAAGTTGTCTGCGCGAGCGGAATGTACGCGAACGTAACGGGACGTCAAGGGTTATAAATACATCGCTGGAGAGATGGTGCAAATATTTCATCTTCGACGAGCTGGAGATCCGAGTGGACGAACATTTTTTTTTTTTTTTTTCAACGAAAACGACGGCAAAAAAGTGATGCCTTATGGTATGATTCAACCATGTCCTATGGAATGTATGATGAATAATTCAAAAACAAGCTTGTTTAGCGAACGATATTACGAGTGTGTATTGTGGCATCATTTATTACTCGACTAAATTTTCACTTTCTTCGTACAGCGTATTTTTCCCTAGCTCAAGAAGTAAAGTGTTCTCACTATATTTCCCCGGTGGTGTACACTTACGACTTTGGAACAGTGATTGTTTCACCATTTGGAATTCAGAGAGCGCGTTCTTTCGCTTCCGCGTCATCCCGAAATATTTAGTTCTCGTGAGTCGAGAACCAGCGAGGCCCGACTCGCAAAGTTGAAGAAGCTTGCGCGCCCCCACGTCCAACAACAGTCGTCGCGGAGTGAAGGCGCGCGCGAGAAGTTCGCTCTTTGCTTCCGCTAGACGGTGCGCGACGCATGAATTACACGCGCGGAAAACTGACGACCCAAACAACTGTGGCTCCAAGTTTGCGAGCCCTATGATTAAATGGGGGAGAAACCGGGCGGTTGCTACGTGTTCGCCGACGGATATGGCCCGATTCGCGCTCCACCTTTCGCGCGAACCCGCCCACCTTGGAACTTCACTCGTAATTTGGCGATGAAAAATAGTAACGTCGCTCCTCCGACGATTCGTCGTTCGAAATATTCCCGGGCTGCTGAAGTCGAGCTCATTCACCCACTGAGCAACACCCTAACATTGCAAACGGCGGTGAAACTACACCCGTTGTCGATGAAAAACTTCACGCTCGCTCGTTCGGCTCGCCAACAACTTCAACTCGAGTTGCGCAGGCGAGCCACGTGTACGCGTATTACATGGGAGCAAAAGGACGGGGTACGGGACACCATCCGTACTCCGCACGAAACTGCACCGGAAGAAGAAAAACGTGCAACTACGATGATGTATAATAAGTTCGATTCGCGACCATATGTCCCGACGAACGCGCGACCCGTGCCCTCGGGGACGCGGTGCAGTAACGAACGGGGAGGGAAAGCGAGTCGGGGCCAACAGGTCCGAGAGCGCGCGCTCGACGGAGCCGTCGGAGAAAAATTGCGCCGCGGAGCCCCGGTCAGGCTCCAATAACAATGCCACCTGCGGGGCGAATCCGAAAGTTATCCATCTCCCGTATAGGTGGTGGTGGCCCGACAGAGGGAGAGACCCTTGATTTCAATGCAAGGAGAGCGCGATAGATACCGCGCGAGCACAATGCGGGGGACGCGAGAAAGATGCGTTCGTCCACGTTGGAGCGGTCTCTCGCTCGCTCGGTAGGGCCGATAACATTTTTCACCCACGTGTCGGTTGTTGTTTTTCGCTCCTCACCAATTTGCACTCACAATCGGGGATGGGCTACGATGACAAAAGGAGCATCGTGTTTACGCCCGGGCCGCTTCGGCAAGTGCTACCCCCCCCCCCCCCCTTCCCAGCCTCTGTAATCTGTTGCGGGATTTGCGACTCGGGCTACTTTACAGCGCTTGCGTTTGCGCACTTGGTTGGGCCATAAACAAGTGCCAGCGCGCGTTCTCCGGCCGTATGTCTGTATTATCGATCGAATGAATGGTAATACTCGTAAAAAGCTGTCGCTTGGCGCCCGTTTCGGAGAAGTATGCGGGTAATAATTGCCACTGGGTACTATTGTATACGGTGTATATAAGCGTTGTCGGTTGAACCCGGTAATGTCTCGTTCGGCGAAAACAGTCGGTTGAACCCGGTAATGTCTCGTTCGGCGAAAACAAGTTGTCGTCGTTGGCGACGCGAAAGGACAATATGGTGGATTCGGAGCGTGAGTTATCGTTGGGAGTATTTTTTCTGGTGTTAAAGTAAAGATTTTTAGGTGTATTGCACGAAAAAGTCGAGTCATCAACGCTGCTCTGTCTTTCAGTAGTACGATCTGAAAATGGTCAGACGATCGTTCAGTTAGCCGACTTTGTACTTCCGTGTTAAGTATTTTCTAATGACCTCAGGTCTCTGATAGTGCCTGAGTTGTCGTCGATCTGCCATCTTTAACGTGCGTGCTGCCGTATGCATACAAAGCATAATTTCGTACGCTAATCATTTGATAAGACTCAAAGAGTAGACATTATGCGAGTCAGCTTATCATGCAGATTTAGCTTTTGGAACAATATGTCAGAGGGACTAACTGATGACGAGATCAGGGTTAATTATGTACAGGACAACTGACAAGTTTGGCGTCCTTGTTGAATATAATGTTATAATCACATGATCACATCATTAAGGTGCTGCGGAACATTCTGACTGCAAGACTTTGGGAGCTAGCCTGTATCTACCGTAGATAATCTACGGTGTAAAGAGAATACCTAAATGGGAGTCTCCGCTCACTGTATTTTTCTATTTCAAGATGTACTCTTTATTTTTCTATCTATAGGTGTGCTCTTTATGTGCTCTAAAATAATGCATAAACTTTCCATCCATAAACCTCTAAGACCACCACATAGACTGTATAAGGAAACTCCTTGTCCTCTATAATACTTCCTTTGCATTACTATTGTTAATACATGACACAACTTCTTGCACTTCGTAACAACCAATCACGTAACTCGAATCTAGTAGTATCACTCGAAAATGGTCAGACATTCATCTATTTATCTGATTGTACGAGTTAAATACTTGGGAGAAAATTTAACAATAGTGTAATTGATATTTCCAGTAGTAATAACATATTATAGTCTGACACCCTTATATACAAACTATATTATGGAATATTTTTATAAGTTTTAGTAATTTTATGAATATTTTTTGTCAATGTTCTCCATATTATTATTTAATATTTATGAATTTGGTACTCGGCGAAACGAAGAAGTTGAACTATTTTTAAAAAACAGATTGGTCTTTCAGTAGTATCACCCGAAAATGGTCAGCCACTTGTCCAAAATTCACAAGAACGTTTTAATGCATTTATCAGTAGTACTAAACAATTATGGTCAGACGACCTGTGAAAACGCGTAGTAAAGTGGATGGAAAATATCCACTTTTGTGAGTGCGATTATTTTTAAGCTACTTTTTGATTGCTGTTACTGTTTTCCGATGATAAGGTGGTTGTCGGAAGAAATTATTTTTTTTGTACAATTTTGTTAAAATTTAAAGTTTATCAAATAGTAGTTTTCATAAGAGTTAGATCAATAAATACTAAATTTTGCAAAACGTATGTGTCAAAACTTATACATATAATCGACAACTACCTGAATGAAGATATAAACAAGCCAAGCATGCATTTTTCCCGTGTTATTCAATGTAACAATCCTAACCCTGCGATATAAACTTCATGATAACTGCAATCAGGTCCGTTCAACATAATTTAACATGCTAGCATTCTACGCAAACGAAGTTTAAAACCTCAAGCTCCATTCACCTCCTACCTCCAGTATCCCAGTTTCGAGTCACATTGCACATCAGTCGGAATCCGAGATATGGAATGCAACGTCCCAACAACAGTAACAGCAACATTGTTAAAAGGCCTTTGACGACCGTTATACACGTATATCATCGTTCTCTGTGTGCGTTTCTGCATTCGCAGGTACTATCTGGCGACGAGCGAGCGGGACCCAGCGCAGAAGCACTTGTATCGGGTCTCGACGCTGGATCGGAATCGCCGCGGTCCCGATTGTCTCAGCTGCAATATCAAGAGCGAGAACGACAGCAGCTATTGCCTCTACAACTCGGCGGAATTCTCCAAGGACAATTCGCACTACGTACTCACGTGCGCCGGACCTGGAATCCCCGAAATTACCATCCATAACAGGGTAAGCCCGAATGCTTGCATGACTCTCTCTCTCTCTCTCTCTCTCTCTCTATCTCTTTCTCTCAGTATGTACGTGAATGAGTGTGAATTTGCCTTTGTGCACGTGTGCGGCTAGAATTCTCCGGACTCGGGAACGTACTCTGCGCAATTCACTGCTCTGGAACTTGAGTTATTGGTTATAACTTTTTCTCTTTTTTTTTCTTACTATTTACATAATCATGCGCCGTAAAGAAAATTATGAGCATAAAACAAGACTTTGATACAACGGTTTTGTATTGTTTCTATGAATATTTCATATTTAGAAAGCCATAAAAGATATCAGTTTTATCAGTTTTTAGGTTGAGTCGTGACTAGTAATTGCAATCAATCTCGCAGTACTGCGCTTCTGTCCGCTTCGCTTGTACTATTAAACATTTTGACGGAGAAAATTTAAATCGAGGTCGAGGGGAAACAATTCAACTGCTAAAAATCGTTTTAACGCTCTCATTTGAATACTTTAAAAACGACTTTAGCGAGAAATAGCAGTATGCGAGAACTTTATTTGCTAAAGGGGATCTTGTAAGTGTAATTAATTATCTCAGCAACTGAGGACCGAGCTGAGGACCCAACCAAAGATTTTATTTCAAGTTAAAACAAAATAAAAATACACTCTGAAAGAAATATTAAGTGCTTAAAATTAACCGTACCATATCTTACTTTTACCCTATACATTATCCATTCTTTACGTTCACAAGAAAGTCATCAAGTTAATTAGATACGAAAAAAAGTCCTGAACATCTAAAAAAGAGAGAGTAGACCGGTTCACCCTACTTGCGTGGCAGTTCCGCAATTTCGTCCCGAAAATAAATTCCAAAGGGCTCAGCCAGACTTTAAGTTCGAGATAATTCAGCAAAACTCGGGGCAAACTTTTTAAATTACGAGGTGTTAAAAGTAGGCTTCCCGCGCCGTGCGAGCGTAGCCTAAAAAAAAGCAAATAGTAGCATTTGCGCGTAACTTCAAGTCTTTTCTCTCCTCGAACTGAAACAAGATGCCCAGATTAGAGTTCTGCTCGTGATACTTCTTCCGAAACGACAAAAAGAAAAAAAATCAAAGACAGAAAAAATAGGACGGAAAAATATATCCTGGGCAAAAAACAAACACACACACACACACAGAGGCGTGTCTCTGTACGCGAGCGAGCGTGAGGTGCGAAAAGAAAGAAAGAAAAAAACACTAAAAAAAAAAGAGCTCGCTTCGTCCTTCGCCTTCTTTCTTCCTTCGGGGAAGCGTTTATGAACCTCTGCGAGAGAAAAGAAGAAAGGAAGAGAGATGGGAGGAAAGCGAAGCGTCGCAAAAGCGGTCACGTAAAAGCCCTCCGAGCTCGAACGTGTCTCGATCGTTATAACACGCCCAGCGCAGCCGGCAAGCATCCGATCGACCCTCCGTGCTCTGCACCTCACCCGCGGGCGATATGCTTGCACACACCGCGACTGTATCTCTTCCGCTCAATTTTCAGTTTTCCCGCTCGCACTCGGTAAACACACGCACACACACACGCAGACCCTCCTCCGGGGCATCGGGCGTGAAAATAAAATTTGCGGGCCGACTCCTCGTTGAATTCTGTTATCCCCCCAAAGTTGTTGGCCTTGTTGTTGTTGAGATAGGTAGTTTATGGAGCGACGCGCTCTGTATGTATGGGTCGGAGGAGGGAGAAGAGCTTTAAGCTCTGGCGTGCGGGAACTTTGCGGGAAACAGGTGCGCCGTAGCGTAGGGAGAGTGTCGCGTGTGATCTACGATGCGTGAGAAAAAAGGTGAGCTGTAACGCGGATTTTTAGGAACGGACGGTTTTGTGAATTTCCCCAGATGCGCGCCATTAGTTTTGATGTGCCCGGGGAGAGGGGCGTTTCGCGTGACTGGGAGTGATTTTTCTATTTTCGAAATCGTGACGTCCGTCCCGGAGCGGATACGTACTCGTGATTTCGCAGATGCGTTAGTTCGAGCTGTACGCGTGGATTATTCGTTTTGATGACGAGTTAATTAATGAGATATGTACGCGGGCTGATGCGTGTTCATTATGAAGTTAATTATGAATTCTAGCCTATGATTATGAACTGTCAAGTTCATTAATTTAGAGATAAACGTAATTAAGCAGACGATAAGCGATAAATTTGTGCTTATAGTGTATAGCTCCTGAAATAATAATAATAATAATAATAGTAATAATAATAATAATAATAATGACTCACAGCATATTCGATGACGAAAAATTTACAAAACAGCACCCAATCAAGGATATTTTGAACAATATCTAGTTCCCCTCCGGCGAACGCGTCACAACCGGCATGGAAAATAATTTTTTGCCTACCATAAAATGCGTATCGACCACATTTTCGCCCGCCCGTCGGTTCTGCTTCAGACGAACCTATGCAGATACACATATGCGCGCACTCGAGGCGCCAATAACTTTTTCTGACAGACCGGCCATTTCACGCGGTTAAATATTGATACTAGTCCGCGCACCCCTTCGATCCGAGGGTGGAGGCTGGATGAAATTCGAGGGGGACATGAAATTCTCGCACTGTCGGCGCGGCGCCAGAGAGACGGACGCGTTTTTGCCCGAGCGCCTCTCGGGCAGCGGCTACAAATTGAGCCTCTTTTTTCGTGCCGCGAGCAAACTATGCGCAAACGCGCGTTTCTTTTTAATCTCGGGCTCGCACCTTTATTGTTTTTCGCTTTGCGCTTTTGTCGTACAAGCGTACACCGGTACTGCTGCGCGGGCGAGAATTGGAATTTTTCAAGAATTTTCCCGACCAGATAGGTGATTTGAAACGCTGATGTTGATGAATCCATCGAATATCTTGTTCGTGGATGGATCAAGAAAATACATAATGTTAATAATTTATTCATATTATTTACGTGTTTGTATCATGCGTGAAACTCATGCGAAACATTTAAGCAAAATTCATTCGTTGAAGGACTGTGTGTACTATCTTAGCATTTTTTTACTCATCAATCAATAAAACCATTAATGGTAAATATTTTGAAACTTTTTTTTTAATTAACACTTTAACATCAAAGTTGTTAAACAAAATTTCCGCAAATTGAATAGTCTTTAGGTACATATGTTATTGGTACGAATATTAAATAGTGAACAAATTATACTTTTCTAAATAATATATTAGTAAATTTTATACTTTTATGTAAATGCAGTGTCTTTTTTTCAGATGTCAACGAAATTATTCACGTGGGAGAGCAATAAAGCCATAGCAGAACTCATCGCCGAAAAGGCTCGTCCTATAGTAAAAAGGTTTACAGTGCCAGTGCCTGGAGGTTTTGAAGCTCAGGTCAAATTGCTCTTACCACCGAATGCAGACTTGTCCGGGAAAACCAAATATCCCATGCTAATTTATGTGTAAGTATACTTGCTCCAGTATACATTTAAATATTTTTAAATGCCAATACCAATACCATACGTATATTAGTGCTATTTTTTAAATAAGATTTGCGTAGATGTTTTCATTTATAAGTACCCTATATTCAGTATGTCAGAGAAAAGACTGAAACTATTATTGTGAGGTATGAGAGAACTGTGAAAGTATAATGTAAAAAATGGTCATTCATTCAGCCATCGATGCTGTCGACAGTAAGAGTTGATTTACTTGAAATTAAAAAAAAATTTTATATGACATAGTAGTAATGACTGATTATAGTCGGGCGTCCACTGAGCTCGGGGGTGTTCTGGGATAATTCGTGTCATTTTTAGTCTTTCAAAAGACCAAAACTTGTCTGGAGCTTCTCAGAATATTCCGGAGCTGCCAGAATTAAATTACTAAATAAACAAAAAAATGTCTCAGTAGTATTATCAAAAAATAGTCAGACCGTCGTTTATTTAAGTAATTCTTTTGAAGGTAAAATTAATTTATTTGATCAAAGTGGAATAAATCCGTGGAAAAAAACAGTTTGATGGATTTTTACTGGTCATTTTATTAATCAAGGACATATATTATTTTTATGGAAGATTTATGCAAATATTTCAAAGTCACGTTCTATTCATTTATTATGTATAGCAAAACAATTGAAATCATGTGTCTGAATTCAAGTAGTAGCATCTTAAATGGTCAGACCAACGCATACAATTAATGCTCTTCATTAGGAAAATAAAAAAAATACGTAAAGAATCTTAATTGCACTGAAGGAAATGATAAATTAATCAATTAAATCAAATTACTGCATTAAGAATATTTTTTTCGGTTCTCTTGAAAAAAAAACTCGTAAACTTCTAATCTTGTAATCTAGTAAGAGTTCTGGAAATTTTGAAGTATGTCACGTCATGTCTTTAATCAAGTAGTGTTATCAGGATATTATCAGAAATTATTGCAGTTGATAAAGTTATCACATTTAATGATCAAAATTGAATATCAAAGTCAAAGACAATGCAAAATTAATGTTAGGATAATTTCAGGAGTAATAACTGATTACAGTCAGACATCACCTAATCAAACAACATGCAACGTATAGAAGTTGAGAAACTTGTAAATAATTTTCGTAGCACCAATACGTGGCTGTGGCTGTCTCATTTCCCTGAAAAACCCTTGCTAAAAAGCCAGATCAACTTTTGTTATGCATTTCTGGCCAAGCAACAAAAGAACACCAAATATCGTTCAAAATTCCAGCAAAAAATTAAAACTTTGTATCCCCCCTTTTTCTCAAAACATCCATACCCACGAAAGAGAAGCAAACATCTTGCATGTCAACGAAAGGGGTCGAGGCACTTTTTGCGTGCTCAAAGCCCACCCCCCGCCCCATTCACCGAAACCGCTGCTGCGCACACATCTGCAGTAGTATTGTGGTACTGAAACTCAAAGTTTCGTCTCACAGGCTCGGGTTTCAGGCTGCGGCTAAGAAAGAGGGGCTATATAGTGGGACGCTCGCATACATCACCCGCTGCTGACCTGCGCGCGTGATTTCAATGGAAGCACTTAAGTCGCACCCGCTTTCGCTATATAAGGCCGGCCAACTTCGAAAAAGCCCCGCGCCAGATCGATCGAGCCACCACCTTGTCTACCTCCTCCTCCTCCTCATCCTCTTGCTCCTCGGCATGCTTGTCTTTTTTCCTATGCACACTGCACGCGTCCCTGCGCTTCGCGTATAAAGTTCTATAACTGATGAGGGCGTGTCTCTCTTTGAAAGTTACCCTAAGCCGACCTTTGTACCCGCTCGGTGCGCATTCATTTCTCTTTTCAACTTCTACTGTGTACACACCCTTTTTTTGGCCCGAAAAATCCACTTTTATCCAGCTTCATTTCGAAAGCTGTCCCCTCTCTCTCTCTCTCTCTGCAAACTGCCAACTGTACACCACTAGCAATGGCTATTATGGACAACCTGTCCTTAGCCTCCAATAAATACTCTGAACTCTGAACTCTCTCTCTGCCCCATCATATTCCTGCACCCCTGTTTCTCCAGACCCATTAATAACGTGGGTAACGGCAGAGCAAAAGAAAAGAAAATTTCGGGTAATGGTGTCGAGGGCTTGCGTGGGCGGGAAAGGGTGTCGAGGGTTTGGGGGGGCTGGGGACGGTGGTGGGTAAATGGCCTGTTTGAAGCAAAGGTTATCGTGGCGAGCCTCCCAAGGGAGCCCAAAAAAAAAAAAAAAAAATAACAATAAACAGTTGTGCAAAAAAAGTGGAGCGGGAGTCCTATTGCAACTCCAATAGCCCCCAAATTTTTCTCTCTCTCTCTCTCTCTCCTGACCCCGCACTTTGTCAGTCGGAGCTGGAATTCACTTTATTCTTGAAGCTGTGTTCCGGCGGAGAGGCCCAATCTTGGCTTGTAATTTTGCTGCAATTATTGCTGGGAATATATACCTTTCTGTGAAGGGAAGGATTAAAAAAAAAAAAAAATAGGGTGGTAACCATCTACCCTTTATTTATCGCAAAAAAAAAATTCCTTTTGTGACTCGTGTAATAAATGCTAACAAAAAGTTGCAGGGTTTTTGTTTCGCGAGCAATATCGATTACACCTCAAAGTTGAATGAAAAATTCCGATTACACGTAAAAAATTGATCCAACAAAAGAAAAAGAAACTTTTACAGCTCTTCAACTTGATGAATTAAAAATACACAATTAAATTCCGCGACAATAACCGTTCGAGCATCGTCCACAACAATTCACTCTGATCAACAGAGCCACCCGGTCGGTTCCCAGCATCGCTACCCCTGAGCCCCTCGCCAAACACAAAGTACAGGGGCAGGCAGAAAAGAAAGCTCCCTCGCCCCCCCCCCTCCAACGTGTGACCAGCCACGCGATCTTCGTTCAGCGCAAAAGACTACCCCAGAGCACGAATAAAAAGAGCGTCAAAGAACTCGAGTCAAAGACTTTGAGATCTTACCCCCCTGTATACATATATACATCGAGAGCTGCATCCAACAGTAGATACCGAAGGGCCAAAGGAAAAGCGCTCGCAGCAGCTCGAAATTCGCGGAATTTCATCCATGACTAGAGCGCGCACGTGGACGACGCTGCAAATTTCACCATATACATATAAGTGGGCGTGTTTCGCTGTGACACTACTCTCTACGCGTTTGTATCCCCGTAATTTTACACGCTCAGGTGCGGCGTGATTCATCATTAATTCAATGCGTACACGACGAATTACTCGCACAAAAGTTACGAGCGCGCGTGCCCGCTGCTCCGGCGAAAAATCTACTCAACGTTGGATTATACGCGCGAGAGCGGCAGCGGCGACGGCGACGCGTTGTCCCGAAAATTTACGCCCCGGCTTCCTCTCGATGGCTCCGTGGGTGCGTGTATTATACAACGCACGCGCAAAGGAGACGGTGGGCGGCGCCGCGGCGCGATGTAACTTGCAGCGTAAATCCTAGTAACGTCAAATTTGCAGGCAACTTTCGGGGTTAGAAGAGGAGGAGGGGCTTCGGGTAAAAACTTGGCCCGGATGTTTCGGAAGGACTCGGTCGTGGGGTAGGGGTCGTTTGCCCTCGACTAGGGTCCCGGGGCTAATTTGTCAAACGAGTTTGTTTTCGTTGTTATTTAATTGTACCCGCTAACGATCCCACTGCTTCTTCCTTTCCCGCTAACCACTGCCACCGCTTTCTCCGCTCCGCCCTCGTTCTTTCTTCGTCGCTCAATTAATTGGCAAACAGTGCACTGTCGGTTGTTTTTTTTTCCCCCTCGTTTGCTCGTGGCTTTTTCACCCTTGTGATTTAGACCTGTGGCATATACATATATACATATATACGCGTGGTTAAATTGGGATGGTGAAGCTTTTACCGCGTCCATCCTAATGGGATATTGCGTTACCAGTCGGTGATTATAACCGTTGGTTTACCCGCGGGTGTGGTACTCGAAACCTAATATTTCCAACGTTTGCGGGTAAAACGGACTTGGAGGCCCAAGGAAACGCAAATATAAAATTTTGCGCACGCCAAATGGGAGCTTCGCGGATACGATACCGCGCCGCCACGCCGGTCCCTACAGGCAGTTACGAAAATTGCAGAGATAGCGCAACTTTACGGCCCGACAAAATTATCTGCTCGCGTATGGATTGCTTCCAGCGCTGCTTTCAAAATAATTCATACGAACTATCATATAATACACTGCGTCCCAGATGTACCCAACGATCAACTCTATCGTTCGATCTCAATTTCGTAGATAAGAGCGAAAAAAAAAAGATATGACTTACTTTTACGCAGAGCCACATGTCGCTTCATCCCCCTCCCCCAATCCAATATACATAAATGACCCGTCACACCGCGTAACGGCATAATGGCCGATCCATCACGCGTTCCGGGATATATTCCCCGCCTACGCTAGCTTTCTATTAGCCGAGGCGAGTCCATCGGGGTATAATTTTCCTGAGCCGCTCCAGCTTATGTCTCGGCCGAACGCGCGGCTATCCCATTGTGCGTAAGCTGCGCCCGCTGGGGGAGGGGGGCGAGCTCGATCTGCCGTGATGGGCTCTGGATGGAGGCGAAAGCCAATTTCGAGCTGTCGAGACCGAAAGAAGAGAGAGAGAGCCCCCCCCCAGCCGCGTATGTAAAGCGTCGATCGGAGGGTCGTTCTTGGGGGGGGGGGTGTTGTTGGGGGGGGGGGGGGGGCGGGGGGGGGGTGGGGGGTGGGGGGGGGGGGCGGGGGGGGGGGGGGGGGGGGGGGGGGGGGGGGGGGGGGATATCGGAGAAGTGTGCGCTCACAGGGGATTCGAGAGGAATGGCGTGGACGCGAAGGATTCGGACGATATGGGGAAAAGAGGAATGTCACGAGAGGAACGAATTTTCCGCCAGGCTGGGAAAAAAAATCCGGGCAGGCTGCGATCAGAAAGCTGCCACGGCTCCCGGAGGAGAGTGGCCGCCTTTTGAAAATGCGAGGGGGAAAAATTGCGCCCCGGAAGATATTAGCCGTTCCTTTCCTCGGAGACGCGACTTTCGGTGTACGCAAAATGGGCGAAAGTTAGTTCAGGGGGAGGCGCTTTTCTCGGAGATAGAGAGCGGTGTGAATAAAGTTACGACACGTGTCCGGGGCTTCCGGGGTGGGGGAGAAAAAAATTTCAAAGTCGGCGTGCTGCGCGTCCGAGTGCAGTTTTTGGAACTTTCCCCCCTCGATGGCCGTGTGCGTGGAAGGAGCGGTGGGAAGCGAGACCCATCGATTACTGGCCAACCACGGCCGGCCGGCTGTCAAAATTTGATTCCAGCGCGTAGTGTGAGCTTCGACGTCCCACCGAGACGGAACGAACAACTTGTACGTTTTTCAAAAGCATTCGATCTTATTGATAATTCACTTTGGTCGTGTAATTTTTAATGGCGCAACTCCGCTGATGGGCCTGCGAAAACGAGCTTTTTGCGAAACCCGATAGTACCACCCCAGTGGGGTGGATAAACCGGGTGAATCTACGTTCCCTCGGTAACTTGCTTGGTCCACTCCTTTTTTTTTTTTTCCTCGTCCACGCGGGAGCGCTGAACCGATAAACTACTCGACTCGCGGCGTCTTTCGAATCGCCGGTTATAGCGTTAACGTCGCCAATGGTTCCGTTTAATATGGTGATTTAGTATAATCGCAGTTCACCAAAAATATTAATTATCTCAAACGGACAGTAAGCTTTACCGATTGCTACAAAGATACTATTCATCAAAAATTATTTTTACGCTTTAAAATGGAGAAAAACTAATTATAAATGATTTTTAATTTTAAAAAATATAAAAAATGTAACGATTCCGAATGCCCAACACACGGCAATGATCGAATTGAAATTAGAAACACACCTCACCTACAACAGCAATTTAGGAAAGTGCCACGCGCAGGTCCAAAAAGGTATTCGATTAAACTAATGGACGCATTCAATTTAAAGAGGAAACGGTATAATCCAATGGATCGAGCCCGATTTTCGATTGCACCCGTGAATTAATCAAATAAATTCAACTTCGCGTATGAATTTTCACACTTGAATTAACGAGCGCGTAGGTTTTAATAAAATTGAGAACGAATATTTATCTCTCTCTCTCACTCCACCTGGGAAAAAATAATAATCAAACGTGAAAATTATTGATTTGCGTGCTTGAAAATTAATCTTTTTGTTTCAAAAAGCAACGTCACTCAGAGCGACGATGTTAGCCGAATATGTTTACCCCGATAGGCTGCAAGAGTACATTACACCTTAACACCCAGTTACAGCCGAGTTCCTGATCAGCTTTGCAAAGTTATTTCGGCTCAGCAGCAGCGGAAAGCCGCAGACTAACCGTATACGTCCTAAGCCGTTCTTAAAGAGCCGAGAGCCCAGCTTTCAATCCCCCCACCCCTCTAGCCTCGTACAGAGTATCTTACACGTGACTCTCTGTTGCGAAGGTCGCATCGGAAATTCAATCGATCGTTTTATTCGTCGTTCGTGGGGCCGTAGTTTATTGTTATTCGTATTTTCGTCCATCGATTTGGGGTTCTTACGACCGCTTTGAATGTATTATTCCGTTTTCGACTTATATATATAAAAGTTTACGTGCCATTCTTATGCCGATAGACCGAAAAATTTCATATTAATTTTATGGTGAATTTCAGGACAAAACTTACCGAGCTTAGTCATGGGACTAAAGCGTCATATAGAGGTTCTTTTTTTACTCAACCCTAAGCTAGTAATGAATATAAAAAATAACATATTCTGAACAAATAATTCGTTTTGAAATTTTTGGATGAACTGTTCGGTATAAATAAACAGAAGCGGTACATTAACATTGTTTGTGACGAGTTTTTAGAATCATTCCGTTGCAAAATCTGCGAGTACCATCAAGTTAAACGCGACAGTTTCTCTGTTTATATTCGCCCTTCAAATTTACTATAAATTCAATAGAAAATGTCTCTCACTGCTGATACTCTCGATGTATAAATGTGCAAAGTTTGTTGAAGAACCGAGAAAATCAAAATTCCCCACGACATTAAAAATACCCGTATCAGCCTTGCCGTATCGCTTTGTTCGTTCAATGGATTTTACTCTTCACCCACGAGTCCCACGACGTCGGGTGGGGCTTGCGAAAACTACCGAAAAACAAGCTAGCCCCTCGCGCAACCCGCGCACAATCGCCCCCGCGCAGCGCAAAGACGTACGTGTATACACCCGCGGCATCCACCTCGACTCCCAAGCATCTACTTCGCGGACTCGGTAATTACTTTGAACCCCTCTCGCCACACCGTACCAACAGCAGCAGCAGCAGCGAAGTGGCGGCACATTAGCCAAAGTTTCAGCCGCACAGCGCGGAACAGCAATCTGCAGCGCGCCGAGTGGACGCGCATGTATATAATATGTATAATACCCACGCATGCAAGACGCGAGCGGATCTCTCGCTGCAGTCGCAGGGTCAGTCGGTCCGGACACAAGTCTTTTAGGGGGAGCTTGGGATTAACGATGATTTTTTACGAAGGGGAAGGGAGATGCACAGTACGTCTGACGTAAGATTTTTCTACTGATCACGTTGCGTACGTGGTGAGTGCCATTTTTTTTTTAATTCATTCATCGTGAGTCTACTTAGTTCATTCAATCCCAATTCTTGCTGCCGACTTTGGCTGTACCACGCACGCAATAAAAATCCTTCGCGAAACACAATGTAATATAAAAAAGTTATACCTCAATTAGCTCAACAATTGTTTCATCATAATACTTACAATTCGCAACAAATAAACGACAGAGCAAAAACAAGAATATTTACATTCTAATCACATCGACTGTCATTATTCATTCGAATGAGAACAATTTTGTTGGTAAAAAAAAAATTGACTTCGATTTAACGGACGATTTTCACACGATTTACACAAGCGCGGGTCGCACAGCCGCGCAGATGGCATTCTGAAAGTTAAGTGCCTTTGCTCTCCATTGCCGCTCGGTCGGGGCAGGCGGCTGGGCGCAGCAGCAACACGTACGCCAACTCGCGAAGCTATGAATAATTTCGCGGCGGGCGCGAGGACGCATAAATCCTCGGATTTGCCCGAAAGTATGGGTACCGGCTATTGGGAGACATATATATATAATATATGTACATATATTGCATGATAATACGAGCGCGGCTGATTACGCGCGTGTCCCGCGGCTCTCCCTTGCCGCTGCTCTATTTAGAGTCGGAGTTTCTTTGATGCCTACTCAGAGTAGTACTACCTGTACGGGTTGTACGGGGTAGCGCAAAAGGGAATCCGGAAACGAGCAGCCGCCACCGCTGCCCGGGGGAAAAACAAAATCGAAACGTCTGAAGCGCAACCGGCGAGCGGAACTGTTGCGAGTCTTATTTGGACTCTCTTTGATCACCTGTTTCTTTCTTTTTTTTTATTTTTCATTTTATGTTGCGTCCGCGGAAAGAGGAATTCCTGCGCTGCAGGTGCATGTATATTTCAGAGGTGCTTTTTGTACCCTGCGCAGGGACGGGCGGGGAGAAATTTTCTATTGTTGTCTGCGCGGCTCTCCTTTATTTCAGGTTTTTTTTTTCCCCTCTTCTTCTTATTTTTTTCCTTCGTCCACAGGAATCGGCCGGGTATAACGTCAAGAACGAGCTCTATTGGAATTTATTATGCTCGGAGACGGAATGGAAAGCGATTTGAAACAAAACAAAAAAAATTGAAATGAAAAAAAAAAAAAAAAATTACGAAAGCTGCGCGGTCGTGCGTTTGCTTTTTGTTTTATTGTTCCCTACTTCACGGAGCAGGGTTTCCGTTTACTTTACGAGGTCATGCGCGCTTCCTTTTAGCGTAATGCATCTTTTAGAATCGGGTCTTAGGGACAATACTTTTAGTTTTAGTGTTCCGAATCCTTCATGTGTAATTCAACGCTGCCTCCCTCTTTGCCCCCCCTCCTTCCGTTCGCTTCTCGAAATAAATTCCAAGATCCAGTGGATTAGTTTCGAGGCGCTTTGCATTTGTCTCTCGGATCGTCTTTCGAGTCTCGTGCCGATAAAAGAGATTCTATACTACTGTGGAATGGTTTTTCGCGCATTTTGCCGAATTGGACGTACAATTTTGCGTTTTTCAATCCAACGAGCGCCAAGTATAAATCAATGGCTTGGTTTTGTGTTTCAGCTACGGTGGGCCAGACACGAACGAGGTCACGGATAAATTCAATATAGATTGGGGGACGTATCTGGTGACGAACAAGAGTGTAATCTACGCGTCGATCGACGGACGGGGTACCGGATTGAAGGGGAACGCCATGATGTTTGCGGTTTACAGAAACCTCGGCACCGTCGAGATAATGGACCAAGTCAACGTTACGAGGTGAGCGGATGGAAATTGATCCGATAAACGAATTTTGATTGTTGTTCTATTTCCATCCAATTTATATTAAGGAGCATTACTGACTCTTTGTACATATTTTGACAAGAGCTCGTGTCTCAAAGTAAGCTGTACATTCGGTTACTAGGCTCAGATAATCCATTCAGTAATATAATACGACTGGACAGACTTGGGAAAAATATTAATATAGATTTTCAAACACTTTGAAGGACAAACATTTTCCAAAAATTTAATAGGTTTTTTTTGCCGCACTTTTTTTTTTCAATTTATTCCAGAAAAAAATAACACTAGATATTATTGAGCTAAAGTATAGAGTTTGAGTTGAAGTATTTTAATAAATATTAAAATACTTTCTTTCACACTATTTTTTTCTGAATTTTGTTTTCCATTGCAAAATGCAATGAGTTATTTTAGCCGAAAAAAATTTCGTCAACTATTACAGTACACTTATTAACACAATTAATTCACTGCAGCGCAAATCAACATTTTATTTAAAAACAAATTTTACTGCAAAGTATTTGAAAAATAGTGATGCCCAAGTAGTCTGTGAATGTATAGACGATAAAAATAAATTAACAATCATAGCCAATATGAATAGCAATTTAATTGGAAAAAAAAAATAATAATCTTGAAATGGGGAAAAAAAATCATACTACGATTCTTTAATTATCGGATTACACTCATAAAATACATGTACGAGGAAAAACTTGAGCGAGGGGCAGAAAGCGCGAAGGCTGCACTGCCTAGCGCCAATGAGTTTCTCACGTAATCAGCACCGGATTAATATTGCGCAATCAATAGCCCCCGCCCTTCCCCGCGCCACGGCTTTCTCGCCTCGTCTCCCCTGCGTCTTATATTGCGTAATCTCGAGCGCGTCACTCAAGCGAAGAAGCGGAGAATGGCGGGCGAAAACTTTCATCGATCATATAACGCGGCGCCGCTGGTGTACGTATACGATTATACACGTATTCACACGCGTGACTCTAATTCTCTCGCTCCGGGGAAGGGGGGTGGGGGCGAATATAATTTAACGGGAGACGAGGCACCTTCGGGTTTAATTAATTTCGAATTCGAGCGATTAATAACGTCGATTCTCCGATCCGCGGGATATTCTCCGTTTGTTCGGGATACGGTGGGTTTAATATCCGCTGCTGCCACTCCCTCCGCTTAGACAATTCGCTCAATTCGATATTTTAGTGAATACGAGTTTTCGAATATCATAAGATATTAATACGATACGACGCGGGGAGTAACAGGTGATGAGGCTCTTTAATCCCGAGCTTTTCGTCCCTCTTCGTCTCTTGTCATCGGGTATATTTTACCAAAGCTTATCAGATCTATTCACTTGTCATTTTTCATACAGCATCATCGTACTTTCCCTGTCGAGCCACGTATAAAATTAAAGGCCAAAGTGTTTAATTTCCGTATTAGACTTTTAATTATTTCATCAGTTTACTTTCGAAACGCCGATGATGGAACTTTGTTATTCGAAAATATTTATTGAAGCTTTAAACTGTGAATGGTGCTTTTTTACTCTTCGTGTCTCCAAAATACTTACATACATCCAAGAGCAATAAGTATAGGAAGAGTAAGAGCTTGAATACAGAAAGCCTGAGTATTTATTCAAAAATAACGGGTGCTGGGGCTGCGTCTCAAGTTACATCAACTCTGATTGCCCCGTCAACGTCACGAAACGCGATAGCGACCCTTAGCTTTCCATCACTCAACTCGGTCGCAGCGCAAATTTCATGTATATTTCCTACTCATTCTATAGTATGAGTGGTTCATGACGTGTATATTTAAATTTTAACGTTACAAAATCCAAAATAGCTTAAATCCAAACGCTTTCACAGATTTAAACTGCGACAGCAGGGTTCTAAAATTTCTAATTTATCAATCAAACAATTGAAATAAAAATTTAATCCAAAATTGAAAGTTACTTTAATTAAGAGTCAAATTTAATCGTTAATTGAAATTCAAACAAATTAAACATGTTTGATTGCAATGAACTTTAATTATTATAATCGCAGTGTAATTGAATTACGATTTAATTGAATTATTTACGACAGAAAAATCAAACACTCGTGTGTTTAGTTTTAAGACGCACGAATGTTTATACAAGCGGATGTTGGAACGAAAGCAGACGCTATATATAGGCTAAAAAAAATCGTAACAACGACTCGCGCCATACTTTCCATCCTTTCCAACGAAGCGAAACACACCAACCCCCTGCTCACGCACTCGGAAGGAGCTCGTTATCCTCGCGGAGCGCAACCAACTCTCAAAGCCCTTTTCTCCGTTAAATCGACCCCCCCCCCCCCCCCCTCTCCCCCCTTCACTCCCCCCCCCCCTTCGTTTTCTTCTTCTTCCCCCTCCTCCCCCTCGCGACTCTCGATTGCTTCAGCCGCGTCCTCGCACCCCGCCACTGCAATGAAACAAAGTTAACGAGAACGAAATTGCTCGCGAGCCCATCGAACGACGGAGTCAGAGGAAAAAGAGGCGGGCAAGAGTCCATCTCCTGCCCTGGCTGTCGGAAAACAAAAGCAGGGCAAAGCTCCCCCGTCCGCCCTCGCGCCTCCACCCTCTTCTGGGCCGAGGTAATTCATTACGATACAGGCGCTCCCGAGCAGCGGCGATGCGAGAGAATTTGCCCGGGAAATTCGTTCGCGCTGCGCGAGTCAACTTGTACACGTTCGTGTGCCCCCCCCCCCCTCTTGTACCCGCGTTCCTCATTTCTCCCGGGACGCTTCGCGGTCGGAAAATTAGCTTGCCGGCGAGCCTCCCTCCCGTTGCCCCGCAGATTGCCACGGGTTTTATCGCACCGTACTGATTTCACAAGTAGATCCGCCGTATACAACAGAGCTCCCCCGTACCCCCATCCCGAGTGTCGGCGAGGTTGACGAGAGCCCGAGTGACGTTCTCGTTTCATCCGACACGGTGCTACCCCGCGCCAGTCCTCGGAAATATTTAGAGACGAGCCGATGAGGTTACCCGCGCAACGTCGCCCCCTCCCCCCGGGAGAACCCCCGCGGTAGGCCGACCCGGATTCAATGAGCGGGTGTGACACCCACCGTACCGCCACGCGCGCGAAAGAGCGCCATTAACCTCTTGGCTGCCCCCCCCCCTCGCTCTCTCCGGGGAGAAGAGGCTCGCGCGCGCTCTACAACCTTTCCGTTGGCTTCCGTGGCATATCATTTCGGCAGGGCCCGAGGGGCCGACCCCGGTGGCTTCCGGGGCCTATCTTTTCGGCCGGGCCCGGGGGGCCGCCCCGCCTGCAGGGGCCCCCCTTTTCCCCCGGTTTTCTCTTGCCCGCTCCCGGGGGGGGGGGGGGGTGCACAGAAGGTTGGCGTGTACGTACGCCCGCGGAAAGGAGTGAGCTAGTTATGACTGCACGGTCGAGTGGTGTGATGGCGTTTAGCGGTGCCCGGGGCTTTCTGGATGAGTACTCGCGTCGTCGAGTTTTTTTATTTTTATTTTTCGTTTTCACGCTTGCGATCACTTTTGTCCTTTTTCGCGCGTTTTTCTGAACACATCGGCACCTGGTTGCGTGGCCAAATGGTGACACGGCTTGCTGCAGTGCAGGGCCCTAGGGCGTACGAATACTAAGAATCACAAAGACTTTTTTTTTAATTTCGGATGGTAGCTCACGATGTCTGATCCTTTATAGGCGGCTACGTTGATACCGAAGACGGTATTTTGTTTTATCAACAGGGTCGGGTGTCTTACGCTAAAAGTGTTATACTTACCCGAGAAGGGACGAGAAAAACATAAGAGGAGCGAAAATAGAGGTTAAAGTTGTAAATGAGGTGGTACAGCTGTTCGACCACACAGGAGCTTGTAACGAGAGATGATGAACAAGCGATGAGTAATCCCAAACGACGACTCGATCAAGTGATAGAGAACCGGATGTCATGATAAATGTATGACACAAAATTATAAGCAACAACGATGTAGCGATGGGCAATGATAAAAAACGCGAAATTTTCCACGATCAAGACAATTATGTCTCGTCCTGCTCTTCAAATACTTTTGTGCGTAAATCATCGGTTTCGCATCAACACCCAGGGAGAAAATTGTGTAAAAAGACAGGGAGGACGCACAACTCGAGATCATCATCCTCATCATCACCACTATTATCACTATTGTTCTCCGCGGCGCGCATAATAGAGCCCTACAATGCGGAACGTGAGTATACACGCACACGTCCAACGCAAGAGGCGCGCACTCCTCCTCGCACGATGCTCAGGGCGCGAAATCAGCTTACGATCCACGTATATGTATACATACGTACAGCCGAGAGTATGCCCGCTGCTGCGGTAAAATCGGAAGCAGCAGCCAGAAGAGCGGGGGGGGGGGGGGGAACTTGCCGGGCGCAGCGCCCACGCAAGACGAAGTTGCACCGCTGGTAGATAGTTTTCTCTCCCTCGCTCTCTCGTCTTCAAAGGACTTGATGCACCGCGGCAAGAACACACGTGCGGGTAGTATATACACATGGGGATGATGCTCGGAATGTATATAGACAGTGCTACGTGCGCGAGTAAATCTTCACTGCATGTGGAGCATTATAGTTAGTCACGCGGTAGTATAATATTACACCGTTCTCGTTCGTTTTTGATACTTCAATTTTACGAGAATCAATTTCAGTATATTCGACGAAATCACTCGAGGCCGTAAATAGTTATACTCCCTGGGGAAGAGCCGCAACGGGACGAGAAAGCCCGAGTATTCGAGTGCGCACTCGTTTGACGAGTATACGGGTCATTTCGCAAAACCTACGATATTTTATGAAGCCCGTGTTTATAAAGAAGACATTTTGTTATTTTAAAGTAATACAATGTATATAGAGTAAACCGATCCGTTGAGCCGGAGTTTTGGTGATTTCCGCGCAACCCCAACAGTCCCTCCCTCGAGCAAACATCAGAAACTACGTCGACGACGACGAATCCTCGTCCCGTACGAAAAACCGTTTCCCGAAAAATCGGCGTACGCACTCGGCGCGCGCGGACAACTGCAGCAGAAAGAAAACTCGAGCGCGACAGGACTACAGGAGACGGAGCGCAGTATAGTCTGTACGGGCGATCGGTCAGCCGTGTATTGCAGAACGCAACGGCGGCGCGCGGTTGTTGCAGTGGTACAGTTGTCGTCGTCGTCGCAGCGGTGTATTCGAATACGAGGCTTATAGGATGGAAGGGGGGCACCGGCCCCAGTCCCGCGCCTTCTCTATCGTCCGCAATCGCTTGGCCGCTCTCCAATTTCGCGACTGACTTTTTGCGCGAGCACCGGGCACAGGAGAGAGAGAGAGAGAGAAAAGGGACGCGACACGCCAGCAAAACAGCAGCGGCAGAGCCACAGCCGCAGCAGCGGTCCGGTGCAGGACCCGTGTGTGTGTGTGGCACATGGCGGTGGCGTGCGGGTTACGCCCCGAGAAGAAGGGCAGGAGGAGGAGATGACTATAGAACTGCAGGCACTGCCGATACGCAAGTGCATATATATATACCCGAGTGTCCGTGTATGGGGGGGGGGGGACACGCGGACTGAGAAGAGCTTCTATTCTCCGTTCTCCCGCACTTGGGCACACTATGTATACGGCAACTCTGTACGCCCAACTCGTAATATGTATAACGGGAGTAAGTCCAGCGGATATATGTTTGCCCGTATACACGGCAGCTATGCGAGACGACGAGCCCTGCTGTGCTGGTGAGTTGGCGCTGGCTATATACGGAGCCCGGAGGACAGTGTGCGGTGGGCTTTCGGGGAAAAAAAGGATTGCCCTTTTGGGAGGAGGATGACGTTTATTTTGTCCCGCGCGGCGATTCTCTGGTTTTTCATTTTGCAGTCGTCGTCGTTGTTGTTGCTACAGAGCCGGTACTCGATTGGTTTTGTGTGTGCGTAGAGGCACGTGTGGGTGTATGAAAAGAGGGGGGGGGGGGGGG
>JAPYYV010005624.1:0-15185 GCA_030522625.1 Copidosoma aretas | reverse complement strand
CGTGGATACGCACCGTTTTCTTCGCTTATCACGAAGGAGACATACTGGTGATAGACTGCCGTGTACTCCTCCAGGACCTTCTAGTCAGACATTCTCGCCACTACACGTGGCGTCGCGAGCGTCAGGTCAATGATCGTGCCCCTGTTGCCGGGCCACCTGAACGTTGCTGAAATTCCCGAGTTCATGACAGTGAGATTAAGCCTTGCGGTCATCTCAAGCACTGCCCATCCTCTGGAGTCAGTTCTTGGCTCTCACCAAGCGGTGGCCTTGGAGTTAAAGTCGCCAGGCAGGACCACTTCACCACTCTCCCTGCACATGCGAACAGCGTCTTCGAGTTCGGTGAGCCGGTCTCTAAATACGCCAATCGCCATGTTAGGGGGTATGTAATAACTTATATAGGTCACGCGTCTACACCTGATCCACACGAACCCTGCTCCGTCTCCGGGAAAAGAGACGGGGAACTTGTTGCTGCGTACCAGGATGGCCGCGCATCCAGTCCTGTCGCTATACCAGCCACGACCCGGTAATGTACGGGATGGCTTATTGATAAAGAGCATGTCCACACCCCGGTCTCGCACGTACTGGTCCAGCAAGTCATGTGGATGTAAGTGTTTTGAGGATTATGTTTAGGGATAAAGGACTTCTGAATCGTGTAAGACGGGGCTATGTGTGAAAAGTGTTTGTGTGTATGTGTGGTGATTGCAGTCAGCAACGGAACCAGTAGGACCCATCCACCCGAATCGCCAGTACACAAAGTGCGTGATCCAGGAACCCGGTACCAGCTGGTTCCTGCTGTGCATTCTAGTGCAAGCCACCATATAGTCTACTCAGTGGTAGTAAGCTACTGTTAACTAGCCCACCATGTCTTTTTCATTCTTGAGACGTCCAGCCTTTTTAGCGGTAGTAGCCCAGGATTATCCAGGCCACCGCATTGGCCTTACCTCCCAGAGATCCCAGAGAAGACAGATATTCTTTTACATTTAAAAGCCTATTTCTTACACAAATACATTATCTTACGTACAAATAATTCGATCGGCATTTTTTAATTCTTATTGAGTTTAAGGTGCTTTACTTTTTCGTGTTTTTTTACTAAGATCACGAATAGTTACGTATTTTGGGTGACGTCTGTCAGGAAATCATCTCGCGTATAGTGCTACAGCAAGAACGTAAGTTTCTTGGTATCATTCTGACACTCTAATTATTGTAATAATCTTATTTACTGTATTATCTGCCACTGCTTAATCACGAAGGGCTTACAAAAATAGTATACAATTTTTCTTTAACTTACTAACAACAATTGACATAAATTGAACTATTTCTTTTAGATAAAACGAGTTCTAGTGTAACCTCATAGACATATAATATCTATCAAAATAATTAATAACATAAACAATTAAGCTTATGACTGGATTTAAACATCTGCAAATGCAGAAATTTACGTAATTTATTAATTTTCTGAGAATGTTTTATGGATTCCTCTTAGATCATGCAGAAGGAATAATATCGGGGTTTTCTTGTCTTGCAGAAGATTAGATACAATTACTTAGATAAAATTTGTCTTGTGTAATTATCTGCAGAAACAAAAATCTTTTGCTTTTACGGGTCATGGGCGATTCTTATTCCGCAAAGCCCTATTCTGCGTACGTTTGACCGTTGCCTAATAGTAAGCTTTATACACGCTATCTTACAGTAAGGCTTGAGATCTTAGGGTAGGTAAGTTATAAGTAAGTTATTGCAGATTTTTGCATTGAGTCATAAGCTTTACTGTTTATATTTTACGATGATTGACAGAAATTTTTTGTCCATCTTACGATGCTGGAACTCGTTTTATCTTTGTAAAATAATTCATCCTCTGTTTGTTGTTGTTGGTGAGCTAACGAAAAATTTTTCACCTCTCTTGTAATCCCTTCGTGATAAAAATGGTAGACTATCCAGCAAATGAGATCTTTGATATGATTATGGTATTAAGAGAATATCAAGGAATTTACGTTCATGTTGCAGCACTATACGCGAGACGATTTCCTGACAGCCATCACCCAACTTACGTAACTATTCGTAATCTTACTCAAAGAGCACCAAACGATCACTTAAGTCGTCGTTGATGTCTTCAGGCGTATGAAGATAACGATGTGCGTGTGCTGACGGTTCTCGCTATTGTTCATCTCGATCCACACATTAGTACTCGTCGTATCGAGACAGAGCATGGAATTCCCAAATCAACAGTTTTAAGAATCCTAAAGTCCCAAAGATTTCATGCTTACCACATAATTCTGGCACAAGCATTAATGGTAGCTGATTACGATGCATGATTACAATTTTGTCGTTGGGGCTTGCAAAGAATTGAGTTGGATCCTGATTTTTTTCGATAATTTAATGTTTTCTGATGAGGCGACTTTCAAGAAAAATGGTGAGTTGAATCGACACAACTGTCATTATTGGTCAGACGGTAATCCTCATTGGTACAAAAATGTTGATAACCAACATCGGTGGAGCCTGAATGTGCTGTACGAAATCTTCAATAGGTACTTGATTGGCCCGTACTTTTTTGATGGTACCGTAAATGGTCAACGTTTTTTGGAACTAATGGAAAACCATTTACTTGGTTTATTAAAAAACGTTCATTTGGCCACCAGGCAACGGATGTGGATACAATTAGATGGAGCTCCACCTCACTTTGCTATGATTGTAAGAAATTTTTTGAATACGCAATATCCAGATAGGTGGATCGGTAGAAGTGGTCCAGTTGCTTGGCCGGCTCGCACACCAGATTTAACATCACCTGATTTTTATCTTTGAGGCTAATTAAAAAATGTTGTTAATGCACAATAGCCAACAACGAGAGAAGATATGATTAACTGTATACGAAAAGCATGCAACACTATTCCACAAAATGTTCTTCTCCGTACGGTGCAACATTTTCAGGGGCGGCTTAATTTGTGCGTAAGAGAGAACGGAGAAAACTTTGAGCAACTACTGAACAATTAAAATACGTAAGCAAGAAAGTCTAAGAGGGAAAGGCAAGGGAACTTACGCAAATCAAGCATTCCGCACGTGAGAGGCAAGGAGACTCACGCAAATCGAGCACCCCGTACGTGAGAGACAAAGGGACTCACGCAAATTAAGCACCCCGTACGTGAGAGGCAAGGGGAATCACGCAAAACAAGCACCCCGTATGTGAGAGACAAAGGAACTCACACAAATCAAGCACCCCGTACGTAAGAGGCAAGGGGACTCACGCAAAGCAAGCACCCCGTACGTGGGAGGCAAGGGGACTCACGCAAATCAAGCACCCCGTACATAAGAGGCAAGGGGACTCAGGAAAATCGAGCACCACAAAAGGAACGAAAGTCTACCACGTCCATGTCGTTGTTTCTGGGTTTGGCAAAGTGTAGACAACAAGAAATTCTGTGATTCGGAAAAATGCTCTTGTATACGTTTCTGCTAATTAGAACTAAACAATACTGTTGGAAGTTTTTTTACGTAAGATAATAAATTTGTATCAGAAATAGGCTTCTGTATGTAAAAAAATTATGTCTTTCAGGGCCGTATACGATAGTTATGTATATTAAATATATAGTAATATATATATATTCGTACCTAACTGTCTATCAAGTTACATTTAAAAAACATAGATGGCAATACTAACCTAATATGAATGTTAGAAAATGACCAAGCACACTGGCTGTATAACTACGTGCTTATAATTAACTAAAATTAAAGTAGTAGTGGATCACTATAATAGTGTATTTGTTGCAAAAATAAGTGGCGCACAATAGTTAGTAGATCAGAGTTTGGCTACTGGCCAACACATGGAACCAGCAAAAATGGTGTAGCGCAAAAAATCAGTAAACTGTTATGGTACTATAAAGGCCAAACCCTTTTTTAAGGGACTATAAGTATATTATTAGGTAAGATGAATGATGGAGTCACTCAAAAATAGGATTTAAAAGTTCCAAATTAAAATTACAATTATAATTCTGTTTTCTGAGTATATTTGTAATATTTGACCACGTGTGACAGTGTTATGGACATTTTCCTTCACAGCATCAGATGTTTTTGCTTGTACCATAATACCACATCTATATAACAGTTTTACCTTTATCTTAGGCATGTATCTTCATTGTATACATACATTCACCATGATAGCAAAAATTTTTGCCTTCATCGTAGGCATATGTCTTTACAGTAGACACTTTTAAACTCACCAACAAAGACATTTTTGCCTTTACCGTTGGCATATGTCTGTAGTGCTGCACGTGTATTACATTTGGAGTTAACACGGACAACAACGAATCTAGGTAACTTTTTAAACGTTCCGTTGCCAAAGTAAATCTGCTGTGAACACATTTAGTCAGTGCTGATAAAATTTTGCACTGTGATTCAATACTATTTTGCATAACTGAGTCCGTGATGTTGTTGACGTCGGCTTCGGATGCAGTTAGTTCTGAATAATCTTCTCCTGATAAAACAACTATGTGGCCGTAGAACATTCCCAATGGGATCTTGCAACGCGTTGTTGGCATAACGTACCGTCCAATAGTTGTTAACTGAAATTATAATTAACCATGTATTGCAATTTTCTGGTGATTTTATATTGATAATTCCCAACTTAATGTTTGGGCTCACAGCTCGCGGCCTCGACTTGGTTGGTTTACAGAGGTTGATTACTAGGAAGCGTTAAGCACTGCAAAGCGTAACACCAAGCTTGCAAAGAAACTCCTGGATACCTGTTGATATTAAACAAATTTTTTTTTTAGTTGACTCAGTTGACTTGCAGGATTCATTATCCACATTGGAGTATTGTGAAAGTATCACCAGGAGAATGCGGATATTTGTACAGTAATGGCTAATAATTACTGGAGTCAAAAAAGGATCGAAATTCGAAGCTGTTGCTGCTGTGGAAATTGCACACTCTGAAGACGTATCGAGATTCAATTTCAGCCCCAATTGTAAAATATCTTCACGTTCGTCCCAGAACTCTACGGTAAGCAGTAAAATTAATAAAACGATGGTTACTAGTACAACATGAAGCATTAGACAATAAATATGGTTTACGTACTTGCATATTAAACTCTGAAAATTTTGTCAAAACATTTAGTTAACATGTACAAACTAGTAAGGGAAGGATCTTATAAGTTCCACGATTCTTGGTTGCGCTTGACATATCAGAAATTCTAGACGCGTAAGCGTGTGAATGTATAGCATCGGATGACAGCTGAAGAAATAAAAACCATTTAATGATATTACTCAATGATGTTTTTTGCAGTGAAAAGTGGAAGTAAAGCAACTGACATAAATTAAAGCATTTATACCGAGAGATTGTAAATGCCAAGAGCAGAAAGTCTACAAAGCGTTATTTCCACTCCTCTTTCCACCCTGTACTCTAATCTTGCATCGATGGCTTGCGAGATGCTGTAAATGGAATAAGGTACATTCACTCTTCGATTTATATATTGAGTTACAAAGAAGCCGTATGAATGCATACCCAGAATCAATAATCGTCGGTGGCTTGGACCAAGAGCTGTCTTTTTTTAGAATCGTTTTTCCGCGCTCAAGGATGTTGTCTAGAAATTCTTCAAATTTACTATCTATCGACTTAAGTAGAATAGAGAAGGCAGGTTAAGGCCACTACTGTTGGACGATGAGGAATCGGTGGGAGCTACAATGATGCTGTCCTGAGTATCTTCGTTGCCATCGACGAAGCCTTCATCATTTCCAAAGGCGCTAGACGAGCTTGTTCCTGGGACTGCAGATGCACCATCTTCGACTGCTCTGGCTTTCTCAGCTAGTAGAGACTCGAAGGTTTTTTCGACTACACTTGGCTCGTTGGAAGTGACATTTCGCGGGTATAGACTTTCTCTTATACGAAACGCAACTTTGAATATTTTTCATAAACTGAATGGTCGTACAATACATCTATGGATACTTTACCTTTAAGTAAGTCTTACAAAAGATATAATACTGCGTGAGACAACCACGCAGTATCAGATATACCAGTCACTAGTCTACTTAACTTTAGTAGTTGAACTTCAGCCATTAGTCTACCCAAACTGATGACTGTTCGGGTGGATACTACAAGTCTCTCTATTACCTATAATAATAAGGGTTCAAAGAAATTATTAACGATTTCAGATAGTGAGACATCAAGAGTGTGAAAAAAGCAAGGTGCGTACTTTGCATGCCAATAAAAATATATCGATATTGGAGGCTTTATTGAATAGTAGAGCAATAAGACCTCGAGCTAGCGGCAAGACATGCTGATGCAACAGGTTCGTGGAGAAATCATCAGGATATGATGGGTCTGCTTGACTAAAAGATAAAATTAATTCGATTATACTTCAGAAAAGTTTCGATGGTTTTTAGGCACGACTGCTTCACAGGAGTGCCTTATTTTTTCACAAATTTTGATTCTAATATAAGTGTGATCAGAAGTGGTCCTATGGTGCAGGTAATCAACCTTGTGTGTACGTAATCAAGTTAGCAGACTAACTCAAGTAATTTTCATCTGATTTACCTCAAATATAGGAGATACTTTCGTCTTCACCATAGAACATGGTAGTTTAAAATCAGAGAAGTTTCGTCAAAGAGAAAAAAATTCCCAGCACTTTTAGTATAGAGCTTTGAGAGGAAAAATCTCTTTTTTCGTTGTAACATTGCAAATTAACATTTTAAGCTAGGGTGTTCTGAGAAAAAGTTGTAGATCTCAATAAAATACAATTTTGGTCTGTAGTATACTTTTCTCTAGGAAGTCAATTAAATGCCCTAGGTCGCAAAAATAACTGAAAATAACTTCAAAAACCGTTTTTCACCCATAACAAGAAGAAATTGACATTTTACAATGAAGTGTTTAGAACAAAAGTTATAGATCGTTAAAAAGTACAGCTTTTTTGTGCTATACGTTTTACCCTACAATCTTATCCTGACATTTTAAACAGAAAAAATTATTTCAAATTTTCCAAATAATCGTTTTATGATACCTCATTTTTTTGTTTGACACTTTAGGTCAAAATGTTCAATACAAAAGTTGTAAAACTAAAAAAAATACACTTTTTTGTATTTAAAGTATTTCTCTAAAGTATTGTTATGGTGCTTTAAATGACTAAAATCGATTTAAGCTGGGTAAAAAATCGTTAGCAGTCGTGCCTTGTATGCAAAAGCTTAGCTTTTTGCATCAATTTATCGCTTGTTAAATTTACGCAACCTATTTTAAAATCGTTCTTGCGATTTTAATGCTTCCTATAGCTTGCTTAAAGAAGTCGAAACCTGTGGATTCAATAAAAGTACATGTGACTTAGGCACATACTTTTAAAGCAAAAAATTAGTCAAAGAAAAAAAAATGTTGATTTATGAGCAGATAATTTACCAATATACAAACTTGTTTTTTTTTTAATTGTTTTTGAGGAGCAACACACTAGTACATACTCGAAAAGACGCATGGAATGCTTTCTCGGCCTGCTTTTGATCCTGTAATTGCTGTTTGTGGTGCATTAGGCGTTTTTGCAGTTTCTTGCGATAACCACGGATTGCTGAGGATCGACTGGAGTTGACGATTTTTTTTGCATGGCCAGCACACCTGAATGAATTCCCAACGTGACGAGAATCCTGTGAAAATTAATCAATAACGCCGTAGTTGTTTTTCAAATTCCCAGATTTCTTTTATTACAAAATCTGTCTTTGCGCTTTTTCGATTTACCTTGCTCTTCATTTTTATCGCGATTCTCGTCAAGAGATGCAGGATATCCAAGTTCTCTGGAAATTTGTATTAAAAAAAATGCATCTCTCAATATTCACATAACAAATTCGTAGTGCAGTGATTGCCACCCAAATAAAAATTTTTCTAGTTGACTAAATAGTTCTAAAAATTCATTTTTATCGTGTACCAATGAATTCTGAACAACTTTTACCTCTTGATATTTTTCTCTGAGAAGCTGTTATAAGAAGTTACACCTAATTTTAGTTTTGCAATCATTTGGACTCCGACCGATTAATTTTTATTATCCATTAAATCTGTCCTAACTTTGTATCCTAGCATCTGGGGAAAAAACAACAGGAGTAGACTAATGTTTGAAATGCTACTGCGCTTTAAAATTGTAACCTTACGACATATTCCAATGACCAGAAAAAAAATTTGATCTTGTCGCTAGCCATCTAAAAGCTGGAATGATAAGTGTTTTAGGTGTGGTCAGATTTTAACTCCATTCTGAATTTGAAATCTCCAGCCTTTATAGAAACTATTGTCTACGATTAGAATGAAATCTTTTTGCATAGGCCACATTTTTATAGCAAAATAAATAAGTGATGCAGCTGTTATCAGAGCTAGGATGTTGAAAGTTATGTTAATCGATGTACTTGTTTTATTGTATACCATATTTCATCGATCTATTTGGCCGTATGATTACCAACTTGATGTTTGCACATTTATTATTTCAATGGTGACTAAATCTTACCTTGAGATATCTGCGAATCGGTGGAAGCTGGAGATTACTAGCCACTAGGTGCCTAATACCAATATCACCAGCAACAACTAGTCGAACACCATCAGTTTCTTTGCTCTTTGTCCAAATGTCAATGGAAAGAGAAAACGAATTCATTACACGCAGGTATCATTACATCAGTCCGGAGTATTGATGGAGCTCGTACCTAATAGATATGATTTTGAGGTAATCCATTCAAACAAATTATTGTTTGACATTTATAATTAAAAGAAAATGCATCAATAAAATAATTATTCAGATATCTTGATTGTTATTGTAAACTTTCATGAGTGCAGTAAGCTTCCCATCGTTCAGAGAGACTGATTATTTACTCAAGCATAAACAACATAAGAATTATGATTGATGAGTGCATTACAACTGTTACAAAAACAATCAATGAATCTGCAAAATTCATCTACTACACTCTTGCAACACCAAATATATAATAATGTGTAAGTCAAATTGTTCAGAAAAAAATCAAATCGAGCATAAAGTAATAATCAAATAGAAAAAAAAGCAATAAACTTCTAAGGTTATATTATTAATTCGCTTTTCATTTCATGATACTTTGTTTGAAATATTAAGAGCAGCGGAGGGACTTCAAATATTTTTCATCAAAATTGTATTTGATCATTTATTTACCACCTTAGCGATTATCTTTAGAAACTATAACTACAATATACGACAATATAGCTGCGTTGTAACACAGTTCTCAGGCTGTCACAGGCTATTCTACGATTCTATTCCACAATTGCATATGTAATACAGCCCTATGGTTGCATTACCTCGCCTAAGCACGCCTACACAAAAGTTAAGTAATATATACTGTCAGAAACTTTTCAGTGAATACGACTTAGGGTCCCAGTTTTTTTTCCAAGCGAACGATGCGAGCGAGGCACGCATGCTCCGAAGTTCAGCAATGTATATTGTCGGCAACTTTAATGTAAGTGCTGCTTAGGGTCGGGGTTTATTTTATTTTCGTGCAAGCAAAGCGGGCGAGGAACACGTGCTCCAAAATTCAGCATTATATACTGTTAGGAACTTTACTGTTGGTACTGCTTAGGGTGTAAGTTTTGTTTCTTAGCGAGCGGAGTGAGCGAAGCATGCCCGCTTCGAAGTTCAGTAATAAATACTATCAGAAACTATATTGTTAGTACTGCTTAAGGTCCAAGATTATTTTTCCAAGCTAGCGAAGCACGCGCGCTCTAAAGTTCTGGAATGTACAGTGCCAGTGACTTTACTGTGTGTACTGCTCAGGAACCAAGTTTATTTGTTTTTTGAGCGTGCAATGCAAGCAAGGCACGCCCGCTCCAGAGTTCAGCGATATATACTGTCTGCAATTTCACAGTGGGTACGGCTTAGGATCGATTTTTCGTTTATTTTGAGCGAGCAAAGCGAGCGAGGCAGTCGCGTTACAAAATTTAGCAGTGTATACTTTTGGCAACTTTAATGTGTGTACAGTTTAGGGTCTAAGTTTTTTTTTTAAGCATGCTAAGCATGCGAGGCACGTGCACTTCGGAAATCGGCAGTGTATACTTTCGGAAACTTTACTGTGGGTACTTTTTAGGGTCCAAGTTATTTTGTATTCTAAACAAGCGGAGTGAGCGTGCTACGTGTACTTCTACGTTCAGCAATGTTGACTTATGGCAACTTTACTGTGTGTATTATTAGTGGTCTAAGCTTCTTCGTACTTCAAACGAGCGAAGCGATCAAGTCACGCGTGCACATAGGTTCGGCAATGTATACTGTCAGCAACATAACTGTGGGTACTGCTCAGGGTCTAAGTTTATTTATTTTTACGAGCGAGCGAAGCAATCGAGGCTTGCACTCATCAAAGTTCAGCAATATATACTGTCAGCAACTCTTCTGTGGGTACTGCTTAGGGTCCAAGTTATTTTTCCATTACAAACAAGCGAAGCAAGCGTGCTACGTGTACTTCTACGTTCAGCAATGTATACTGTTGGAAACTTTACTGTAGGTGCTACTTAGGGTCCAAGTTTATTTGACTTTACAGCGAGGTAAGCAAGCGAGACACACGTGCTCTAAAATTCAACAATGTATTCGCTGTGTGCAGAAATCTGAAACAGCGCCACCTGCAGGAGAGAGAACGGTGGTGCTGGATAACACGAGTGCATAGCCTTTTATAGGTTGTTAACTTTAATAACTATTTTTAACAATTTTAGTGCATCTTTAACATCTAAAATAAAAGTTTTTGGCGTTAATAATTTGTTTTAAACATGAAAACAATTTTTTCTACACTGCAAAAAAGAAAAAAAATGAGAAGTAAAAAAATGTTGTTATGTTGCAAACGAACTATCGAGACCGAAAACCCTTATTTTAGGTGTTGAAAATGCATTAAAATTGCAAAAAACAATCATAACAGTTTGCTGCCCATGAGAGGCAGTGTACTTGTATTATCCAGCATCACTGTTTCTTCTTCTGCAGGTAGAGCTGCTTTAGATTGCTGCACACAGGGGATACTGTTAGCAACTTAACTGTAGATACGGCTTAGGGTCTAGGTTTTTGGTTTCAAAGCGAGCAAACGAGCGAGGCATGCGTGCTCTGAAGTTCAGCAATGAATAATGTCAGAAAATTTACAGTGGGTACTGCTTAGAGTCTAAGTGTATTTATTTAAACAAGCGAGCAAAGCAAGCTTGCACTCATCTAAGTTCAGCAATACATACAGTCAGCAATTCTTCTGTTGGTAGTGCTTAGGGACCAAGTTAAATTTTTTTTAACGATCGAAGCGAGCGAGGCACGTGTGCTCTGCAGGTCAGTTATGTATAAAGCCGGCAACTTTACTGTGGGTGCTGCTTAGAGTCCAAGCTTTTTTGCCAAGCTGGAGAAGCACAATCGATCCACTGTTCAGCAATGTATACTGTCAGCGACTTTACTGTATGTACCGCGTAGGGTCCATGTTTTTGTTTTTCCGAGTGAGAGAAACGATTGTGGACCGCGGGCACCAAAGTTCAGCATTGTATACTGTCAGCAATATAACTGTAGGTGATGCTGAAGATCCAAGTTTATTTGTTTTCGAAGCGAGGCACACGCGATCCAAAGTTCGGCAAATGTATTCTGTCAACAACTTTAGTGTAAGTAGTGCTTGGAGTCCAATTTTTTGTTTCTTTTTTAAAGTATACTGTAAGCAATTTTCCTGCGATTACTGCTCAGAGTCCCGATTTTTTTTTTTCCAAGAGAGCGAAGCGAGCGCGATCCATGTGCTCCAAAGTTCAGCCATTTATACCGTCAGCGACTCGACTGTAATAATCGCTTACGGAGCAAATTCTTTTTTTCGAGCCAGAAAAGCGAGCAGATTACGCGAGTAGTAAGGGTGCCTTTTTTCCAGGCAGAAGTCATAGATATATGTCATATGGCTGGCGACGGGGGCGTGGCCTCCGGAGGGCCCAGTTTTTCCCAGACACTATATATATGCCATATGGCCGGCGGCGGGGGTCCGTAAGTGCGGGGAGAGAGTGGGGGGAGAGAGCCCTGGTGAGAAAGGGCCCGGGAAATTCGGACGCGAGATTAAAAAAATGTGCGTTACCAATTACCGATCCCGGCATGCGCGCGAGGCTACCGATCTGCAGGGGTCGGCTTACTGGCCGAGGTCTGGCGGGGGCTTTTTAAATTTTGTGTAGGAGTAAGGAGGGGATTTCAGAGAGGGTAAATAATGAGACGGAAAATATGTTTAATACATTTATTAAAAACATAAGTACGCTTCTATATATTATAATTTCGAATGCATTTCTTTTACAAATATGTCCAGACAAAAACTAAATAACTCTAAGAACACAACATCAAACTGAAATTCCAAAAAATGATTATCGATTACAGATCTAAGATTTTCTTTGACGTTATTTAGTATAGATGATAAATTTTCAGCAATCAGATTTTCAAAGCTAGATCCATCGACTTCATTTGCAAGACTAGCCTTTTAATAAAAAAAAAAAACTCGTCCAGAATTCAATCCTTGCATTTATTAACTAATGTGACTTGGGACTCAATGCGGCGAAGTCTTTCGTCCACACATGCAACCGCTTGCACTAGCCCTAAAAAGGTAGACTTTTGGATAACGATTGTTGAACCATATGTTTTCCTCTTTTTATTGTAATGATCTGACTCAGTATTGCTGGAGTTTCTGACGAACACAATAGATCTCATGCTATAGGATAATATGAATATCAACTCGATATTGCCTACTTGCACTCGATCAACTTTGCCGATGTCAATGTCGTTAAAATAATCATTCATTGTAGCAAAATGGTTTTTAGTTCACTCCACACATGAACGTTTAGAAATACTCCTTCTTCAAACTGGGATTTTGAAATCTGCACTGAAGGCTCGAAACCGTGATGATTGACATTGTACTAAAGCCCCATCATGATTTTTTTTTGTAGACGATTTGTGTATCGGGTACGAATACGTTAATACACTTGTACGACGTATTATAGCACTATCACTATCTTTTTATCTTCTATACAATTTGTCAAATTCAATTTTGCTCCATCAGAATCATGCGTCAAAGAACGTTTTCCCCGTCTCAAACCGAGTAGAGCCATTTCGAAGAATAGTGTAGCGCGTAAATTCAAATCACTAGCGGAAAAATCTTGAAACAGCAAGCAGCGTCAACAGCACTAACTCACAGAATTTTATTCTACAGACAAAATTTTCGTTCTCAAGATGCAAGCAACTATCGCGGTCCATAGCATCCAAACTACTAATTTTTGTGCAGAGAGAAATGATACTCTTGAGTGTGTGTAAAAAAACATACTACAGACACGCGTTTACCCAAATTTTTGCTTTTATATGATAGAAAAGGATGCCCTAGAGATGATGAACGATGAAAAATTAAATTTGTTCAAACTAGAAAATTTTTAGGATTTGTCGACTCCCTTGCCCCTCAAAAACTCAGCAATTTTGACCCGATGCTTATTTTCATAGACGAAGACGGCCGAAGTCACCCGAAAGACACTATATCGCCGAACTCATCCGAAAAGAGACGAATAATTCTGATTACAGACGAACCACCTCACAAACGCCCACTAACATAGTCGAATATTGCCGAAAACAACTGGATGCAGCCGAAGCCGATCCTTTACATCCACTTGGAATTTTTTATTTTTTCCGTACAATTAATTTAATATATATATATTTACTTTTAGTAAATTTCGAAGGTGATTCTTCATTGATTTCATTTAAATTATTGATCGAGCCACTCGATTGGTACACATTATTACTTTGTTCTTCAAATGAATAAATATAGTCTATTTCAACATCATTTGATAAGGTTAAACTGCCACTACACTCCAAATTATTTACTGTATCATCATCAATCAAAGGTATTTGTGCTATCTCTGAATCTTTTATCTTATCCTTAATTGTCTTACTAATTATAGATCAAACAATGTGTGATCTTTCTGTGACCGGTGCAAGTGGAATTTATTAGTCGATGAGAACTACCTCTATGCTCGAAGATTTATTAATAAAGAAATGGCCTGAAAAAACATCTTAAGCTCTCAATTGTGCAAAAAAAGTATACATAATTATGTTTTAAAAATTTTTTAAGTCTATTTGAATCAAGTAAGACGAAAAAATCAAACTCTAGCTAAAAATTACGTCACATACGAAATTGATCAAAGAGTATAATAAGAACCAGACAGTTCTAGTCCAATTTACAAAAAAAATATAATGATAAATAGCTGAATATTTGTTAAAAGTGCAAATACGATTAAAGTACAATAATTAATCCATTTGCCAAAAAAAATATATGAAGAAAAAAGTGTAAAATTAAATTAATGTAACCACTGTTGTGCTACTACCTTATGATGTTGATAAGGTGCCAAGAGTTCCTTCCGACTGCAAGAAAGCTAATTATTCATCATGATTCTCTATCCTTTTCGCATTTACATTCACATTTCCTTTTAGTCTTATCCAATACTTGAACAAACCTTTGAATTTCTTATCACAATTCCATATTCTACTTAACTTAGATACTTTAAAATCGTTTTATCATTGTTGATCAAGAGGATTTTCAAATTCTTACAAAACTCCACTACCTCCTTAATAAAGAGCTATTCCTGGTGTTATTATGGCTTTCTCTTTCTTTTTTTTACTGAATATATCATGATCTATATCATTTTCGTTAAAAGGCCATAATCCAGTGCACTTATAGCCACTTCAAACAATTGAAGCTTCATCTCTTATATTCTCAAGTGTCACTTTGATAACATTCGGAAAATGTTCTTTTCACAGACGACTTATAATATTGTTTGTTTTCTACTTGATGACAGTTTTCGACCAGCTTTCTTGGAAAGGCGCAAAAAAGACACATCTTATGGTTGAGATATGTCGGTCGAGTGAGGAAACAACTTAATAATTTCAATATTGTGATCCCTACAAAATCTTATCACTGGTATAGAAGCATGGGATGAATGACTATCCAAGTAAATCACTATAGGGAACTCAAGCTCATTAACAATTGCCAAAGGATAAAATACATTTGTTATGTATTCATAAAAAGTCTCAGTGGTGTGCCCACCTTTTTCAGAATTTCCCTAGCCCTAATCACGTGGACAATTTATTAAGACCTTCTCTTGCATAGCACGTTTATATTTGTACGAGGTGTGTTCAAAAAGTAAGGTGACTTTTCAAATTTCGCGGGCAACGTACTTTCGATTATCGATTTTTTGGTTTTGTTATGTTGGTACACTC
>JAPYYV010005623.1:0-15191 GCA_030522625.1 Copidosoma aretas | reverse complement strand
TGCGCTGTCGAGACGGGATGTCCGTAGAAAGCTTACCTCAGTTCAGCGTCTCGGATCTCTCCGGATCGCGTGCGCCTACCGCACGGTTTCCTCCGCAGCAGTTATAATAATTGCGCGAACGATCTCCGTTGTTTTGATGGCCCGGGAGCGCAGGGAGAAATTTCTGTCTCCTGGTGCCCAAAATGATGACGACAGGCGGGAGGTAACCTTGTCGATGTGGCAGCGGGAGTGGGACGAGGCTGTTGTGGGCAGATGGACGCACCGGCTGATTCCTGAGCTGCGGCCGTGGATAGAGCGACATCACGGTGAGGTTAACTACTTTCTCACCCAGCTTCTTCCCGGACACGGCCAGTTTAATGCCTATCTCCATCGGATGGCGGTACAAGCATCTCCCAGATGCAACTACTGCCCTCTGATGGATGATACCGTCGAGCATACGTTCTTCGTGTGCGCAAGGTGGCATCGAGAACGCGAGCTTTTTGCGGACCGTTTGGGCATGGTACCCACACCTGAAAACATCGTCCCCGAGATGCTTTGCACCGAGGATGCATGGAGGGCTGTGGATGGCTGTGTCCAGTCGGTTATCCGACTTAAGAAGGAAGAAGAGAGGGGCGCTGCACGCCGAGTTACTGGGTACATAGGTGGTGCCCGGGGCTGCGCGGCCAGTGAGGAGGCATGATAATTAGTGCGTATCCACAATGCACTGAGCCTTGTGGCTTATCAGCAAGGAGAAGCACCGAACAAAAAACAGGCGTTCGCAAAACAAACCTGCGGTGAGACTGAACAAGGAGGCTGCCCTTCAGGGACTGCACGTCCTTTTTAGGGCGAGTGTAGAGCGCGGCGAGTGCAGATCTAAGCTGCGCTGACAGCAAAGTCGTTATCAGTAAGGAGACGCACGTTGCCCAAAAGCTGGTGGATTGGAAGGTTGTACGAGATGTGCTGACCCAAGGGGGACCTCGTGCTTTTTTTAGGGCTCGTGGTCGGTTAGTTCATGCTAGTGACTGGAGTTCGAGCTTGCTCGACAATGCTGTGAGGTACGATGTCCTCCCTGGTGGCTCTACCCTGAAGTAATGCTAACGCGGTTCCGGAGTGGAACGAAAGCCACGCAGCATAGGTGGTTATTTAGTGGGTATTGGTCGATCCATTCTGTTAGATTTTTTGTCTTTTTTTTTTTGTCTTTTTTTTTACAGAAATGATTTACGTTGTGTCCCACACTACCGTAGACCCTGCGGTGTGCGTAAATGCATTTTTCCTCCTACCACAGAAAAAGAAGAAAAAAAAACTACTCTTTTCAATGCTATCAGACAAGTGCTACAAAAAAACAATGTGTCGAATGTTAGATTTGATAAAATAATCTTTGAAAATTTTTGATAACTTCCCTGTAAATATGCAAAACCAAGCTGTTTGGTTAACCGTCTCTGATTTTTCAGCTCACATATCTCTGCACCAAAGAAGTATCTATATTTTTTGTCTTTGCTTTAGCTTCGAATGCTAGAAATAGTTTAATGCTTCTAGCAATATAAACACTGAAAAAACTCACTGATTTTTCAATACTTTTTTGTATTAAGCTATAATATACTGAAATGTTATAGCAGCACTACAATCCCATTTAACCTTTTCCAATCGGGTACACATCACAGATTAGGCATTATAAGACGCTACTTCTGTATACACTCCTAAGGGTAACTATACTTGTCGTCATATATACTAAGCGATAACTAACAATAAGTACACTCATTAGAAGTGTGAAAAAATGTAATAAATAAATGCACTGCATCATTGCACTACTGCAGAAAGATGCGTGACACGCGTGACGTGCATGTTGTCTGCTCCTTCATGTATACATATATACATGCAGGCATGTACCTAGCCTTACCGACAAATATGACATCTCGGTTGAGGAAAACAACGACTACTTTAGCAATATCCGTTGGGAACATGAAAAAAATTTACTGAATAAAATTTAACAAAAATTCTTGAAATATGCTATAATCATGTAACACTAAAAATCATTGTGAAAACCCCCCCAAAAAAAAAACATTTTTTTTGCCAATTCAATAGTTGAGCGCCCTTTGTCTATGAATTTTGAGTCGATATCTAAAGTCTTATGCGATTTCATGCAGTAAGAAAGGAGGAAAGTTTGCAACGAAAAAACGGCTATCGATGACCATCCCTCCCACGTCCTCTTAAGTAGAGAAACACGTTGACCACTATAGATGAAATAATTATCTAGCCGATTGTACATGCATGATAACTCTAATGCAAGACAGAGTTAACTAAAAATAAAACGAAGTTCAATTAGGACTCATTATTACTATTACCCAGAACTTTAAATATAAAGACTTTTGCAAAAAAATATAAATTCTTGCAGTGAATTCCAAACATTACTAGTATTCCCACTTTTAGAATCCTGTTTTATACACAAAAATAATAAAAATATCATACATTTAACATACCCTCCGTCGGGCAATGTAGTCCTTTCTTTTTTCTGAAATTTTAAAACAGTAGAAAATTACATTTAAGATCTTAATCAAAAAAATTTGCCACTATGTACAATCCCAAAGGTATTCAAATAAGTAACCGCAATTTATCTATCCGATATTATTTACTCTAACGTTTTTATCAGAAAATTTGAACTGAATAACTCCGTAATAAAAATAGCAACAAAATTTGAACGATAATCTATTAGTTTAACAATATTATTTGTATCTGCTATTTCACAGACCATACTTATTCAACTAAAATCCCCACTACGTCAAGTGAGGCTAACGCATGTCTGCACAGAGACATACTTTGAGGGCAAGCTACGTTATTCTTGAAGCAGTAGCAAGAACAGTCCGAGGAGCAGTGCCTCAATTCTATTAAATAATAATAACTCGATAGAAAGAAGCATCGACTTAAAGGGAAGTACCAGCTGCATAATGTGTGTAGTATAGTAGCGCCATTTTTCATCGTAAAACCGCCGTGTGACAGGTTGAAGCATCATACTGCGGCCACCTAAAACCAGGATAACAAGCCCCTGTTGCATGCCGTAAACATTAGTTATTTGACAGTCGTAATACAATCTCATTACTCACAATATTAAGTATACGATCCAGCGATTACTTTTTTAATGTAAAGTTTTGTCTAATTCGTTCAGATATATATTTATATATATTCATATAATCTGACTATAAGCTTTTGCAGTCTGGATGTCGGCTGAATTCTCAGCTTATCGGATGAGAGCACAGGGCAATAAAACAACAAGTTTGGTTTTACGACGTCGCATTAGCTTGGCTGGCTGACCAAATCAAGTGTATTCTTTATTGGTGAAATTAAACAAATAAATTTGTCCATACCACAGTACTAAAATTACAAATAAAGCGGTAAAGATTCAGTTCATATGACATGACACCAATAAAACTTGACAAATCCATCCCTTAATTGAACACTGATAACAACTAACAAATAAAAGAAGATTTGTGTAACTAACAATAGAGATTACCTCACGAATTGTGTGTGCGAAAGTTATGTCATGTTGTTCGAACAACCACTCGTCTATGAAAATTAGTCGGACGTGCGCGAAGTTTTTATGCCCAAATTTGAATTGAAACGTTATAATATGATGTACAGCTTATTGTTGATAGTACCTAATATCTGTGTGTCCTCCTTTATTTTTGTAGTCCTTTGCGCAGCAATTCCTTTTGGAAGTATTTCGTCTTTTCAAATATGCTATCCATAGCACTATTTTTATTGCAGTGATATTCTGGACCAGAGGAAAAAGATATAGTAAAACGAGTTAGGTATTTATATAGTGCTATAGCAAAACTCACCATGGGGTTTGGCAGTAGGATCACAAAGCCAATAAAGTATATAAAAATTAATCTATCATATCAAACAAATAAATAAAAAAAATTGAGCTTTAAGATGGTACATGTACCTAGTTTTTGAGAAAAATTGCAGAGAAATACAGTCTTATAATCGTCCAGACTTAGGAACAAATACTTACATGTAAGGCATTTTTTATGAACCGAATTGATCAGGACAAAAAGTGACCGACACATTTTCCATGTGGCCAAAATTTTCTTTATGGGTGTCGTACAGGAAAACAATATATACGGGTTCAAAGATTTTTTTGTTTTGGAATAGAGCTAATTCTAATTTGAAGAATTTCGAGATTTTTGGCTTTAAGACTCACTTTTATTAGTTTATAGCATCGGTTCTGTTGAAGCTAAGGATCTTATATTTTTTCTTGTTTGAAAGCTTAAAGAATAAAGTCCGATTAAAATTGTGTTTTATTAAAAATGTTGAATTTCTACTGTTACAAATAATTTGAATTTTTTAATTGATTTTGAACATTTGTCCTCACCTTGTAGAGAATTTTCAATATTATCATCGTATTATCGTATTGTATGTCAAACTTCTAATCAAAAACGTATCTTGCACGATGTTTAAATCATCATTACGATTAGAAATAAGTTTATTTATATAGGTATAGTGGAAAACGTTTAATTTTCACGCAGATTCTCTTGCACGCCACATTTTCTTGCATAATATCGATATTTCTGTCAAGTATATTATCATTTAACATTATAAATCTAATGATATTCATACGCACTGAAACTTTATTAGTAATGGAAATTAGATTATTTTTGACATTGACTTCTATTAAATAACGAAAATTGACGGAGAAAAGATACTCTACGAAAAAGGCAAACAAAATCACAGAAGTGATTGCAAAAATACATATTCGAAGAAGAAGCTAAAAATATTACAGAAATTATTAAGTAAGAAGATATTAATTTAGCTGACAATGGTCTAGATAATGCTGATGACGATTATGATTATATGGTAATTCCTAGAACTTTTCAAAAAAGTTATAATACTATTTAAGACTGCTCATAAAATAAAAATTTTTATAATTTTGGACATTGGTCTTACACAGAAATTCAGCACGATTTTCCTACCACTACTTACCACGTAATAGCTGTTACCAAAAATATTGCCAGAGAAAAAGGCATATTAAGCGATCTGATTTCTAAGAGCCATCCAATTTTAAAAGTAGATACTGTTAACATTTTAACTATTTCCTATCAGATTTATAAAAAATTATCACAATTGTTCAGATTGTATGGTGCGCTATTAGAGATCCACTAATTGTTTTTCAGGATCGTGTGTTCAGTACCCTTGTATAAGAAGTGTCATTGTTCAGTAGAAAAAAGATTATGAAAATAAACTAATCTACAACATTGAGTACAAACAGTGAGTGATATCTTAACAACTTTATCACAGACCCTAATGTCTAGTGTTGATGAATGCATAAAATTCTCAAGCGTACGTCCAATAAAATTATCGCTACATTCTTTTTTAGTCAATAAACAAAGAGAATTAAAAAAAAAAACTGGACGAAATTACTGATAAATAGATGGATTATAGTTTGTGATTTCTTTAAAAATTATCATTCGATGATTCAGAGTAATGTTTAAAGTATACATTGGAATGATGCTCCTGTAATAATTTATCGCTTGTTAATGTATTGTAAAGATGATACAGATGAGTTGGAAGTTCAAAGCTTTGTTTTTATGTCTGAACTTTTACTTCACGATATTATTGCTGTCCATCTCTTTTAAAGATGAATTGCAGAACTTATTAAAGCGAAAGGAATTTATAGGATAATACATTGACGGGGCAAGGTAGGCGGACAATACAGAAATAAAAAAAAAATTATTAATTTCACTTATCGCATAAAAGACTGTAAGGTGGCAGCCTAGTCTCGCTTTTCTCTAACTTTAAATAGTAAAGGTAGATTATATATACGACTCTCTGCAAGAACAAGTCTTTATTACGTATCTAATCCTATCCACACACCAAAAGAGTTGTTTTGTTTGGTAACTGAAGCTGCATTAAATATAACGTATTATTATTTGACAAAAATGAGAATATAGAAGGTAAACACGAGAGTCAACGCGTTTCCAAAGAGTTCTTACGGAAAAAGGCTCGTCACAGTACTTTGTATGGTTCCAATCTATTCTCAAGACCTAGAAGCAAAGCGATTCTTGTTGAAAAAAAAACTATTTCGAAAAATTTTCATTTGAAAAATTCTGTACACGTATAGTACAAGACCAAATGTAATACTGTATTATGAAACTTAGAACGAGGTGCTGGGTTATAAAAAAAAATGTATTAAAATTCCAATAACTAAGATTTTTTTCAACAACAATTTTTATCATTTTTCTTTCTTCTTTCGTCGATCATGTTAAAGGTTTTATTTCATAGTATTTATTATGTAATTTATAACTGAAATTTGTATCATTTACCTTACCTATGAGCATAAAGTTTAAAGTAGATTTTATTGTCATATTGGTAAAAAATAGATTTAACAGATATATGGTGTTTGTGACATATTTCTTTTTTATTGCACAAGATTTCGTTAACACTACAGGTTGACCTGTTCAGGTACTGCTACACAAAGGACGGTTACACGCACATTTTGAACAAATAAATCAACGTGATGATTCCTTAATATTGAGCCACAACTGACGAGTAACGTTAACAAATTGTACAGCATAGTCAAGTAAACTACCAGCGACGAAGGCAAGCATTGAAATTAACGTATACATACGTATATACACAATGAGACATTATTAACAGATAAAATGTATGACTATAAGTTGAAGGCTTATCGATCATCGGCAATACCAGCTAGTACTTACCAAGAATCGACATAAACAATTCGAATAAAAAAGTACATGCACATAAGCGGTCCTAAAACGCAGATTGTGTAAAGAATTATTTAAAATAAGATGTCAATATTATGATGAACATTACTTAGATTTCTAGTGACTTTAACAAGAATAATTTTACTTTTAAAATTATAATTGATATCAAGCGTCTAAGAGACACTTCTTTTATGCGAGTTGCTTACATTATCTAAAATATGAACATCATCCCAATAAACTCATGCCCTAAGTCTTCCATGTATTTGGAAACAACAGAATAACTATCATATGACGATTTATATTATCTCACTCTGTCATTAACCGGTCTTCTCGTTTGTCCAGTATAGCTTGCTGGACTCTGTAGGCATGATAATTGATTTACAACACCAGGTCTGTCATACTCAGGTAACTTATCTTTGACTGCTCATAGTACTAACCACGTATTGGCTACATTATTATACTCTAAATTGGAAAAGTGTCTCGGTTCGCCAGCGCCAAACGTTGATGATAGCTTCTAATTCCTGAAACAAAACTAACACATCAACATACCGCACCATCATATACTTATATCCTCTGACGTTACTGCATTATTTACTAATAACCCGCTTGATTAAGTAATCAACAGCTTCGATAAAAGATATAGTCTCATTTTATTAGCATGAAAAATTCCTTCCACTTATCGTGTTGAAGCTCCTAAATTACTATTTGAAAATATCTATTTCTTTTTCAACTAGAGGGTACTCTCATGGGATTCTGAATTTAACCTTTATTAGCCGATCTTGTGTTAACTAATCTAAAACAAAATGTTTGAATACTTAAAAAAATAACTTTCATATAACCTCAATATTCTTTTATCGCTTTGTCAATGATCTGATATTTTGTAATAATTATTATCACGGTAGTAATTTATCTAATATGTTTCGAAATTATCATCAAAAATTTCAATGCACATCTAAAAGGAAGACAAAAAATGGTATCTATTTTTAAGACCCCAACGTTAATATAAAGCACAACTTAGTCGACTATAGTTGGTAAATTGAGTCGGATGATCGTAAAAATCGGTATAAAGCTCGAGATTGCATATATTGATGAGCGCAGTGATCGACCGACGGTTCTCTGCTTCGTACATTAAGATTACTCCGTAAACAGATCAAGCTCGATATTCGGTGTGCACGTGAGGGTTAACTGCAGCGAATGCTGACATAATCTACCTTTCCTCAGGAGTCGTGGCAAACCATTCGCCATTTCGGCCTTGTTCTTGGTAACCCTTCTACGCCGCTAGACAGTTTCTCTTCCTACGTATTAGGTAAGTTTTACTCATCCGTAGCATAAGCTCATGCTTATTGTTTCTTGGAAGATCTCGAACACGTTGCCTGTGACTTGTCAAATGATGGTTTTTCGTTCCGACAGCTTACAATTATTAAGGTACGCCAGGCTCAATGTGCTATTTTAGGGATATTATTCCCTCTATTGCCCCATTTCATACCCACTTATACAACATATCCGTAATAACCTAAACTAACTAAGACATGTGGAAGCTTTCCTCTATTAAGCCCCTGTCTAAGGTTTGAAACCCAACAGACCCTTCGCAGACGCGTCCAATTGCGAATCTGCCTCATAATGCCAAGGTTATAGATTATTTTATAACTAGTCAAATATACAACTATTCAGAGTCGGCTTTTTTGTGATCACCAGACTAGTCTGGGTTCCAACGTGGCGTCAGTACGCAGATAACCCTACTGATGGTGTCTGACGATGTTCGCGAGGCAATGGATAGAGGTACGGTTACCCTTTCCATTTTCTTGGATTTTGAGAAAGCATTCGATAAACTTAGTTATTCCTGGCTCTTGAAGGCGCTCCAGCGGTTAAATTTTTTCAGTGACTCACTACGTTTCCTACGGTCATACCTTACTGGGCATTTACAGTCTGTTGTGTGCATCGATTGCGGACTGACCGGGACTCACCCAACTACATATGAGGTACCTCAGGGATAATCATCCGGTCCGGTCTTATTCCTTGCCTTTATTATTTCTATTGTTTCTTGTCTCAAGTTCAGCAGGGTCATGCTACTAACAGACCATGTCCAGCTTTATATTAGATGTTTCCCTGCCGACATTTCAGTTACAATAACCAGGTTGAATATTGACTTAAACAGTGTTGCTGGTTGGGCAGATGATCATGGTCTGTCATTTAACTTCGCAAAGATAAAAGCTAAGCAGATCGCGATGCCACTAATGCATAGAATAGATCGTACTTTGTTGGCTCTAATCCTTATACGAGGTATAGTCATCCCATTCGTCAATTTTGTTAAGAATTTGGGTATCATTTTTGCTGATGACCAAATATGAAATGACCAGATTTTCTGTACTTGCTTGCCTGTCCATGGGGCACATCATGGGCTCCGTTATAGTACACCGACCTTAGCCACGAAAAAGTTGCTTGTAACCGCGATGGTCGTCCCACACTTTGATTATACGTCATTGACCTACCTTGATTTATCGGGTTATTTAGATATTACGCTTCAATGGCTGTGTAACTTTGTCGTAAGGCTCGTTTTCCGATTGGGGCGTGACCCTGACATGCAACCCTTATACCAGCAGCTTGGTTAGTTGACTGTGGAGGCTAGGTAAAAGTTTTTATTAGGCTGTGCCATGTACCGGCTGCTCTCATTAGTTGGACCCCAATACTTAAGAGATTTCTTACAAGCTGATGATGATCTAAGGAGGACCACCAGACATTGCGAAGTGGGCTTACATAAGCCATTTGCACGCACGGTTCGCGACAAGCAATCATTTACGTTGAGCGCTCTGAAGTTTTGGGAGGCAATTCCAGGCGCTTTGAAAGATAGGAATACCTATAAATATTTCTAATTATTGCGTAGGATAGTTGCGTCACACAGTGGGAGATAAAGAACTTTTTTTCCATAAATAAAATAACTCCATTTCTATCCATCCTAATCAAACAAAATTTAAAAAAAATACAAGTAAGAGCATACGGATCACTGAAAAATAAGTCCGAACTATAAATGGTGCTGCTAGATTTTATAAAAAATCGCTGAATCGACCAAGATTTAGAAAACTTCAATAACGATCAAAGTGTAAACACTTTAATTACAGTAATTCTTACCAAAATAAATAAAAAATTATCTATATTATTGCAAGGTATAAATACAATGCATTGAAAGTCTATGTGATATAAGTAAATTCCATATCGCCGCCAATAAACGGTAAAAAAAGTAATTGAAAGGTCCTTTTTTTTCGATAATTAAAACAACTCCAGTTCTGCCCAACCGATTTCGAAATTTTTTTTTTAAATTTAAGTGAAAGCATACAGATTATTGAAAAATTTGTCCGAACTATAGATGGCGCTGCGAGAATTTGTGAAAAGTGGCTAAATTGACAGAAATAAAAAAAACTTGCGTGATGATTGAAGTGTAAATACTTTTGACGGACTTATTCTTACCAAAATGGATAAATAATTATTAAATAAATTTCTTGTAATCATTAAAAGTATTGTCAGCCCGTGTAATATGAGTGAATTCAATACAACCGCCAAAAAGGCTAAAGAAGTTTATGAAAGGGCACTTTTTTTTCCAAAATTAAAATAAACTTCATCTCTACCAAACCGATTTAAACAAATTGTTTTTTCAAAATAAAGGGCATACGGATCACTGGAAAATTAGTCTGAACTGTAGATGGCACTGCGAGTATTTATAAAAAATGGCTAAATCTACCAAAATTTAGAAAACTTTACTAACAATTAAAGTGTAGACACTTTGGACACAGTTATTCTTACCAGAATGAGTTAGAAACTATCAACTATATTGCAATGTAAGAATACTATGCAGTGTGAGTCTACATGATATTAGTTAATTCAATATGGCTGCCAATAAACGGTAAAAAAGGTAATTGAAAGGTTCTTTCCATAACTAAAACAACTCCAGTTCTACCCAACCGATTTCGACAATTTTTTTTTAAGAAAGTAAAAGCATACAGATTACTAAAAAATTTGTCCAAATTATAGATGGAGCTGCGAGCATTCGTGAAAAATGGCTAAATTGATGGAAATTAAAAAAACTTGCGTGATGATTGAAGTGTAAACATTTTTGACGGTCTTATTTTTACATGAATGAATAAACAATTATTCATTTAATTGCTTCGTAATCATAAAATGCATTGTAAGTCCGTGTGACAATAGTTTATACAATATGTCGGACAAAAAGTCTGGAAAAATGTACAAAAAGGCACACTTTTTTCCAGGAATGAAATAACTCTATCACTACCCCACCGATTAAAACAAATTTTTTTTCAAAATAAATGTGATGGATACTAACAAGCTAAATACTTTATTGAATTGATAGGTTTCTTGCGCCTATTTTAATACACTGTCTTGCACATATTACCTCTGCTTAAGACTAAAAAAATAGCGTTTTTAAACAAATAACACAATTTTGGACTTTACTGAAGGCTTTGTAAATTTGCAGCGTAAACAACTGTAAATTTATTATCATGACTGTAAAAAAAAAATTACTGCTATAGTTAAATTACTATGTCCAGCATAAATCTCATTATTTTCAATGCTAATCGTAGTTTTCCAATGCTCAGCATAGCAGAATTACAATAGTTGTAGTATGTGTATAAAAAATCTAGTAAGAATATTAATTTCACGTATTTTCACAAGTGTATGGATCTCTTGGAAGAGGCAAAAAAATATCTTTAACGAAACTAAGTCGATTACCATTATGAATACTAATTTGTTCATGAAAAGCAGTTTTATTTTTTTTTTAAGTAGATTCTTCATTTATCATTAAAATGGTTTTTTAAAGTCAGAGTACGATGACAGAGTAATAATTTACACAAAGTTATAACTATACATCAAAAAAATTTATTTTGCCGCACAATAAATTAATTATGTAGAAAAATAAATAATTAGGGGGCAGTCTTATATTTAATTTTGTAATGCTTAAACTAATCTTTTACTACTTCGTACATAGTACAGTTATCGTCTATGAAATTTTACGAGAAACTTTTAAAAATTATCCTACGCTCCTGTATTCAGCTTATTTCAAAAGATATCTGTAAAAGCTTGCATTACTCTACTAATATTGGTCCTCTTTATGTATATTAGTTATTTGATAAAAGCATAACTTATAACTTGTGTTACGTATGGTAATTCGTTTCACATTCAAGTCGAAATGCAGTTGAATAAAAAAAGAGAGAAGCTGGTTTGCTTTATGTTTGTTAAAATGAACTTTTAAAGGTGAAAATTTGAAGAAGTTTAAGCTATTCTGCTGGAATTCTTTTTGATCCATTGCTTTTTTTACCGCTTCTTTCGATAATTTGAATATTCTTTTTATACCAAACAAAACATACTTAAAATAATCAATAGAACTTATCAAAGCATAAAAATATTCTTTTAGAGAAACTAAGAGACTTAATGAAGGTGAACAAGATATGACAGATGACAAAATTGATGAGATTAATGATACAGATTATTTCAAAAGAGTAGAGAGATTTAATTTATCATGCAATGATAGTTATAAAACAATGATAATGATGATGGTTAATAATGTTGGTCGTTAATCTTTGGAAGTATGTTGTATAAAGTAATGTATAATAAAAATCCGTTATGAAACATTGTTACTTTTGTATTATAATAACTAGATTTTATTTCACAAGACTATATGTTTTATTCAGGATTTTTTGAGATACTACTTACTTCTCCATGAAAAAGTATTATTCTATAGTGAATACATGTTTAATTTAAGCTACGAATTCTTAAAGAAAGTACAAGGCACTTATCTTTTTTTACCCTAAAAAATATGCTTGCTCTGTTGAATATGTAGAAAAAAGCGATTTAACTATTTTCGTAATACCGTAAAAGTAGCCTCCGATCATAAAAATTAACTAAAGAATTGAAAATTAACATCAACGTTTTCATAAGTCAGTTTTGTATACGTGTCGGAGTTGTCAATTAATCATCATGTCGCTCAGCAATTTTATTTTATAAACAATTGTAGTTTAATACAAATCTAATTATTAACACAATTATTTATTGATATCGTTGCATCAGATTGAATAAAAGTTTTAATCAGTTGCCTATAAGAGCATAGGTTACGGCACCATCTTATAAGTTAAGCAATATCAAACGCATCTAAAGATCGCATGCAGCTACATTTTGACACTTATTTAAATTTATAATACATAAAGATAATAACATTGTTGAAAGGATTATCTCAAATGTTGTGCAATATTTGTAAATGTTTGTCAATTTAGCCATTTTTTATACATTCTAGCAGTACGATCTACAGTTTGGACTGATTCTCCAGTGATTCGTATGCTATCAACTTTATTTTAAAAAAAATTGTTCAAATCGGTTAGGGAGAAATAGAGATATCTCATTTATGGAAAAAAAGTGCCTTTTTATATACTTTCTTAGTCTTTTTAGAGGCTATATTGAATTTACTAATATCACACAGACTAAAAATACATTAAATGATTACTAGCAATTTAAAGAATTATTTTTTATTCATTTTGGTAAGAAAAAGTCCGTCAAAAGGGTTTCCACTGCAATCATCACTCAAGTTTCTTCAATTTCTGTTAATTTAGTCATTTTTCACGAATGCTTACAGCGTCATCTACAGTTCAGAATAATTTTCTAGTAATCTATATGCTCTAACCTTTATTTAAAAAATATTTTCAAAATCGATTGGGTAGAACTGGAGTTGTTTTATTTATGGAAAAAAGGACCTTTTAATTACCTCTTTTACCGTTTATTAGCGGCCATATTGAATTTATTTGTATCATGTAGACTCACAATGCAATGTATTCTTACTTTGCAATATAGGAGATCATTTCTTATTTATTTTGGTAAGAATAACTGTGTCCAAAGTGTTTACACTTTAATTGTTATTAAAGTTTTTCAGATTTTGGTCTATTCAGCCATTTTCTATAAACTCTAGCAGTGCCATCTACAGCTCGGATTGATTGACCAGTGATTTGTATGCTTTAATTTTTGTTTTAAAAGAAAATTTGTTCGAATCGATTGGGTAGAAATAGAGTTATTCTATTTTTGGAAAAAAAAAGCTTTATTTCCCACTGTGCGTCACATGTAGATACTTTATACACGCTTATCATTTTCGTATAATTTTTTAAAGGTTGTATCCCATCATTTTTATTGTTATTACTATAAAATGGCTTGTACCTGAAACTGATATATTTATATCGATATTTTTATATTCACGTACATTTTCATATAAACTCCGTTTTTGTACTTCTTTGGTTGTTATACGATTTAATAGACATTGTCATTAAAATAAACTTGTTTGAACAATTATATGTATATGGGAAACTGTCATATCAACGCTAGCCCTCGTTACTGCTAGTTCACTTGACTATACCATACAATTCGTTAGCATAATTCGTAAGTGGTGTATTAACATTAAGCAATCTTCTCCGTTATCTGTTTGTTAAGAATATGCGTCTTACTATCTTTTGTGTAGCTATTCCTATAAAGAATAACCTGTATTGTTGACGAAATCTTGTGCAATAAAAAAGGAATAAATGATAACCAATATCTGTCCGATTAATCAATTTCTTACCCTATCTACCAAAAAACCTACTTTAATATTTTAGCTCACAAGTAAGGTGAAAAATTTCAATATCGGTTTTATATTTGCGTTGGTTGCAATGATGGCATTATTACCGGCGTTAAATACAATCTTTGTATGCCTTACCTATGTAAGGCTTCAAAAGGGACGAATTCCGTATTTTACAGCCTGCGAGATTTACGAGATAAAAACAATTTTTCTTTTTGCTTACTTAAGTAGGATATTTTTTCTAAGATGCCAATCGCATAATGTGTCCCCTAAAGACATTATTGATGGATGGTATCACATACGTACGTTGACTTTGGATAGTAAACGAATGTACAGCCGATTAACTATGTTGTATAACAATACTATGTGACAAATGTTAAAATTAGAAATATGCGACATATGCGCTCATATTATTCTTATAAATTATTTGTTTGATAGAAAAATTTATACTTTGAAAAAATTAAGAAGTAATTTAAAAAAATTACAATCGTTCATCAACGTAGTAAATATTAAGTATTTAAGTTTGGTTTTTATTTGCAATAACCCTTTTAAGAAACAATTTAGCAACGCATACACCAAGGAACACAGTATTATATCTTATACTTATCAAAACAAAAAATCAAGTCATACGTTCGGAAATAATGTAATTATTAAGAGTAATGTCGATAAATGCTATACAAACACTCGGTTCCATTTTATTTACAATTTGACAAATATAGAATTGCCTTATTTTGTAAAGAAAGTTCTAAAATATGGCACTAAAGTCAGTTTTAATTTTTCTTATCTGACAAAAGATAAAACTTCATGACTATTCTTTTTCCTCTTACTCACTCCGTGTATGATTTAATTCAATAATTAAACATAAGCCAATTTTGGAGTGTATATTTCTTTATTTC
>JAPYYV010005622.1:1964-19699 GCA_030522625.1 Copidosoma aretas | reverse complement strand
TCTTTAACGTCTCTCTATCAAGCATGTTTGCTACGTGATTTGGCAACCCCAGTACAATAAGATCAATTAAGGTTCCTGTATCAATGGTTTTGCTAATTTTTAATAAGAGTTTTTCTTTTTTTATTACATATTCTAGTAGTGTACCTGCTGTGTATTTAAATGTGTGTGCATATCTAATTTGATTCCAACCTTTGCTTGTGAAGGTATCGCAGAAACATTGTTTCCACAAATTCCAATCAGATTCTATTGAATGTTTAACCATCATACCTTGATACCAGTCGATACGTGGTCTGTCCAACAGCAGACGTAGAATTTTAATTTTCTCCTTTTCTTCAGTAACTATTAATCAGTTACACTCATCTTTAAAGCACGATATCCATTGAAAAGAATTAATATTTATGTTTGTGAATTTTTCGATTGAAAACTGATCTGCTATTTATGCCGTACTTTAATGATTATTTCGTTGAGTTTCTACTAGTTTTTCGAAAACCTTAACTAAAGAACTTTCCTCTATGCTTGGTTTAGCTATTTGTTTATTTTCATTCGTAATAACTTCCAAATACGTATTATTGAAAGAAATTTTCTCTTTGTAAATATTTATGCTCAATAAAAAAATCAAGAGAGCCTAGATTAATAAATCATACAAAATAGGCAAAAAAAAACAGAGTATTATATTAAAAATTAGAGGACGTAAAAACGATAGGACTTATAAAAAGAGCATTGAGAAAAATAGACTTAAGAAAATCAAAGATAATTTTACAAAGGAAAGGAAGACTTTTGTCAATCAGGAAATAAAGAAAAACTATATGTGTAATTGAAAAATCAAAAAAAAAAAAAAAAAAAAAAAAAAAAAAAAAATGAGGGAAAAAAATAAAGGAAAAAGAAAAACATATAAGTGAGTTTAAAAGTTCTTAAGTGATAAACTAGGTATCAGCAATTAAGAGAAAAAAATGTTAAAGCACATAATGATATGTAAAGAGAAAATACATAGCAAATTGAATAATAATAATATTAACAGTAAAAAATATGGGATTAAATGATGATGAAGAGATACGCAAGAGGGAGATTATTTATGTAAATGTATAATTTATTTATGTAGGTAAATGAGGCACTACACAATCATGATCTAGAGTACAATGGTATGTTATGCGTTATAAATTATAATATTTTGTCAATAAAAAAAGAAATTCTCACATGTGAAACATGTTTCATCAACTACGCATTATAATCCTTAGAAAATAAAATTAGTAATAATTTAATGGGATATGCATTTTCAATAGTTATGGAACAAGGAGAGGAAATGTAGAAGTTTATGAGAATCAATATTACAAATAAAAAAAAAATTAAAAAAAAAATTTTAAATATGAATATTTTGTAAGTATTTCACAATATCTTATAATAAAGTTACTTCCATAATCTAATATAACCTAAAATGTTCAAAAACATTCAAATAAAATGCTGATAACTGTATCTGTAAAAATAATGATTGCATTTGTATCAATATATACCATAAATACCAAATAGAATCATTATCGGTATTAAATAAGTGAAAAATATTTGATAATTAATGTATTGAGTGTATTTGTTCGAATTTTAAGCACATTTTAATGAGATCGCTTTGGCTATCTATTTTTGTACGCACATAAGTAATACCATCGAATTTTGAAAATAAGTGTTACTGATCAATTTTTAAAATGTTCATGAATAGAATAATCTTTCCTGAATATAAAAATGCAAACTATTATGTTACAAATATTCAATACAATTTTTCAAGGAAAAGTTATCTAAGGCTTATTGGTATAAGGCTCGAGAGATTACCGATTCAAGTGTCACTAGGCACTGTACTATTTCTTTTTGCTTTAAGAAAAGAAAGGTGTTTCTAGAATTTTATGAAGATCAGAGGGATTTGTTATTTCACATATTAGATTTAGTAAAGTGTTCACCTGTAAGCGTGCCTGTTACCCAAAAAAAAGATATAATTATATTTCTGATTGTTACCGATTTTTGTAAGAATTTACTTATTAACGATACTTTCCGTAAAAAAAAAAACGCTATCAAATTTTTTCAATTTTTGAAAGCGTTAAATGTTTTTTAAAAGTTTCAAAATAGGATATTATTTTTGTAAGCGAGCTACACAACATTTTGTAAATATATATATTACTTTTAAAATCGTTCTATAGTTTGCAAGTCATACAAAAAATCGTTTACTTTGAGAGGCATACTCCTAATTTATATGCAAAGTAACTTTGTTTTCACGTATAAAACCTCTTGCACTCTTAGAAAAATAATTTTAAAAGTCTTTATCGAGAAATAGTGTTGAACAAAAATTATGTGACTTTCGAAATCCTTAAAAAATTGACAGATCTTATTATTTTTAGCAATAATTGAAATGTCCAAAGCTTCGAAGGGTCGCAAGATAGAAAGCTTTCTTTGAGCTTTAATTAAAGCTTAAATCAAATCCTTCAAATCATACATTTATTTTTTTTTTATTTTTGCGTTTGTTTAAAAGTTACAGTCCATAAAAGATTAAGAAATCAGACTATTACGAGTTACGAAAAGTTTTAATAGTGTTTTTCAGTAATTTCTTTAATTTGTTACCTGAAAATAAAGCATTTGAAGGGAAAGTAAATAATAACATTTATTGCTTAATATAAGTAAAAAAATACGGTCATAATTATTAAATAATAATAATGTGAAGTTTCTATTTTGTTGTTGATAATTAGTTACTAATAATCAAAAGGTATCTTTAAATATGAGAAACACGGATTCTTACTTAGTATTAGCAGAGCATAGAAATAAGAAAAATATTTTTTATTAGAATACATTAAATTTTTTTATTTTTCAACCGAAGAACGAAAAGTACAAAATTTGTTGGAATTACTCATGTGAATAAAAAATAAATTCTTGTTTTTATTCTAAAGACATAAGAATAAAAATATTAAAATATGGGGGTTGGCGCGTGGAGAGCGCAGGGGGGCGCAGCCTCACTGGCCTCACTAGTATATACATACACACACACACACACACATATATATATACTAGCGGGGATTGGTCCCCCCTGGGCTCCGCGCACCCACCCTTCTGTATTTGACAAGGGACAAAAAGTTTTCTGTGTTCATAAAAACTGTATGTCATTTCAAACAAATATTCTAGTTCCTTTTGAATATTCCTCGTAAACTCAGGTGGATTTAATTATTTAATTCTTTTTCTGCGCTTGCCCTGTATGACAAGATGGCATATTTTTTCGTCTCTATTAATAAGATATGGCGATAAGCCTGCGCAGCAACGGGACTTATGCCGTGTAAGACTAAGAGCACTGAGAGCGAAGCGATGGCTGATTGGCTGGTGAAGCCAGAGCATAATTTAAGGTTGCTTGATTAGCTTAAATGCAAATCGTAGATTTATTAAATAAGCTGATGTTTTTGAATAATATTTTATAAGCTCTAATCTTTAGATTGCGTCAAAAAAATTGTTTATTGACGATGAAATTTACATGCAGAGTTAATTTTGAAATCGCACATTTATCACAGTTCTTATGTAAATAGTTAATATGTAGCACAATGAAATATGTTACAACCTAATATAAATATATAAATACTCATCAAAGGAACTTCAGCGGGCAGTGTGTACCAACCCAAAAATAATCGTGCTAGTTGGTATTACTTTTGTCGTCTACTGTACACATGATACGTGATGTATACACGATGTTAGTACAACTATCTATAGTTATAGCTGTATGTTAAACAAACGCTTAATACTACGACTTGATCAATATCCTACGGAATATCTAAAATTTCTCCACAGATACCTACATCTTCTCTAGGTACCTTCTGAAAGCTGAGGATTTTTTCTTTAAAACAGCCTTTGTTTTATGTGTGAATCTTTAATTCTAGTTTGAAAAATTAAGACCCATTAGAAGTTAACGTGAGTGAACTAAAAGTTAAAATTATTGGTGATGGTACTTGTTCATTTAGATCATTGTCATATTTTTCAAATAATTCTTAAAATTTTCATATCAACATAAGAATGCGTATCATGGAAAATATCAGAGATAACTGGAATGACTATTAAAATTTTATTGTTGGTAATCAATATTATGAGAATGTTGAAAACCAATTTCACCATCATTGTTTAATGTCTATAGATGGTGTTTATGGAACTGATGTTAAAATTTAATGTTTCGTGGAATGTTTAATATACCTGTAACAGTAAAAACAGCTAGTGAGAATAAACTTCTTAATTTTGGGTAACCCAGAAAGTGATTTTGAATTAAATTATGATGGTATCGACTTAAGGATGTATAATGTTGAAAAATTGATTTAAAAAATTTACAATAAAACTACATGCAGTCTTAAAAAAAAACACGTAGACACGTGCAATTTTAAAGTTTCAGTTAAATAATTGAAATCAGTATATGCTCGTTATACAAAAACTCAATATTCATATGTATATGGCAAACACGTTAATTTTTTAAGAAAAAATGATCATCAATGTTTTTTTTTTGCTATTTTACTGAAAGATGAAATTAAAATAATTGTGGCCAAAATGAAAAGACGTCTACCACCAATAACAAAATATTATGAAAATTAAAAGAACTTACTACACAATGATTAAAACTTTAAATATTTTGTACGATACTACAACAATTTGTTTTGTTTTGGTACATTTAATCTAAATGAAATACATGAAACGACATGCATGCCTACATAATAACTGAGAGTAATAAAACGAATTTTTTTAGATAAAGTCAAAAAATTCTGCGTGTTAAATGTTACCAAGGCTTATTAGATCATACATCAAATAGTGCATGAAATGTTTCTCATAATTTTGAACATTAAAAAAAAAATTGGTAGCCTCTTTATTTTACCATTCTATTACGCCGGTGGACCTAGATATATGCAACAACGTGTCCTGGATGCTATGGCAATAATGAGGAAATTAGGTAAAGCACATTTATTTATAACTGTCACTTGTAATCCTACATGGAAAAAGTTAAAAGACATTTTGAAAGGTTTTCCAAGATATACAACTCCAAACTACTTTCCTAATATAACTATCCGATTATTGCAGACATAGTTGAAATTAATTTTGGATGACATTTTGAAAAATGAGATTTTTGGTAAAGTTTTGTCTTACGTTTACTCAATAGAATTTTTAAAAAGAGGCTTGCCTTGTGGACACTTGTTAATTTCACTAAATCAACATAATAAGCTCTTACCATCAAATGAAATTGATAAAAACATTTCTGCTAAAATTCCAGTAGAAAATAAAATATTACAAAAATTGGTTATTACACATATGCTCCATGGACCTCATTCTGAAAAACTTCTTGTTTTGATGAAGTCTTTTCTAATATAATTTTAATCAGAAACAAAAGTAGCTAACAATGGTTATCCTGAATATAAAAGAAGCAATATTGGACATACAAATAATGTTTATAGACTGAAAAACAGTACTGTCGAGATATTAGTAGATAAATCTACGGTAGTACTTTACAATGATTTTTTGTTAATGGGATATCATTGCCATTTTAATGTAGAATGTTGTGCTTCGATCCAAAGCATTAAGTATATACTTGATTATATCCATAAAGGCAGTAATAAAGCATTTTGTAAACTTATTAAAGAAGAATCCGACTATGAAATACATGATGAAATTTTCTAGTACATCGATGCCCGTTACTTAGGTCTAATGGCAGCAGCATGGTGATGAGAAGAATTTCCTCTTTGTGATAGAAGCTATTTAGTTTTCCATCTACGTGTGCATATTGAAAATAAACAAATAATAATTTTTGATGTAAGAAACGTTGATGAAGCTGTTGATGATTGGAAAACGCCATTAACAGCTTGGTTTGTCTTGAAACAATAAACTAATTTTGCGAACAATATAAAATTTATAAATTTTCCAGAATATCATATATTTAACAATCAAGCGAAAAATTGGATAAACTTCAAATACATAAAAAAACCGCTGCCAGTAAATCAGCACAAAGCTTATTCAACAACATTATTCTGCAATCAATCAACTGAAAAAAAATTTAATTAAATATAAGAAAGAATGAAAATGAGGAAAAAAGCTATTTTCATGCCCTAGGATGTGGAATTATTTCGAAAATAACATTATAATTTTTACCCAAACAGTAAAACAAATATTGTTAAAATTTTCTAAAGTTAAAAACAATCGAACAAATAATTGGAACTCATTACTGGAATTTATATACGTGATATAATTATCTTGTGGTTAAGTTCTTATTAAATTATCTAAAGCTATTCAATTATCTATAGAACATAACTATTATGATATCAAATACAAAGTCTTTCACTCCAAAGACAGCATGGACGGTATTTATAGCATTAAAAATTGTTACAATAACCTTGATGGGGTATCAATCGTCAAATCTTTTTGTAAACCTATATAAGCATATAAAAAAAACCATTTAGAACCCTGGATCATTAAAATTTTTTGGAGGGTTTCCGAGATATGACTTATTGTTGAAAAAAAATTGTCGATTTTCTTCAATAAACAAAAGGCACAGATGAAAAAAAAAATTATTTTTCAATGAAGCTGTTTTAATGCTTTATGAGATACAACTATTAAAGCAATCGATTTTAATTGTTTTACTCTAAAAGTAGCAGGAACCCGCTTTTTGGACGTAAAAAATTGTTATAACAACCTTATTAAGGTATGAATTTGAATATTGTGTTTATTACTTAGTGCTAAAATATGAAAACAGATGTTTTAAACCTTAAATCATTGTAATCACTCGAAAGGTTTTTAAGATATGGGGGATTTTCCACCCAAATCTCAGTATTTTCGAAATAAAAACTAAACAAAATTTTTTTTTAAATGATTTAATATGAAGCATGGGGCTTTTTAAAAGGCTTTATTGGATGTGACTATTTAGAAATTTAAATGTAATTTTTTTTGCCTTTAAAAACGTAAAAACCTGTTTTTTGACCACAAAAATCGTAGTTAAAACCTTACTAAGGGATAAAACTAAAGTTCTTTTCTTAGCCGCCATGAGGACGAGAAAACGAACATTTTAATCCCAGAACCATTTAAATCTACCGTCGGGTTTCTGAGATATGACTGATAACACACACACACATACACACACACACATGCACATACCCCCACACACACACACACACACAGACTTTATCTAAAAATGGTATTTTTACATTCTAGACACTATAAAAACATTTCTAACGTATTTCTAAAAAAAAAATTTTTCATCGATACAAAGCTTCCTCTATAAGGAAGCAAATTGCAGCAATTGGTAGATTATCTGATGTGTCTTTAAAAGATCAGTAAAGATTTTATTGAAAACTCATATGAAACAATGTTATAGGCAAAATCTTTTGATGACATAAAAACAATCAATTGTGTAAAGTTTGATAGTTTTAAAGAAACGGTCATCCACAGGGGTATCGTTAATCACGATTCGCAGATTGATAAAATTTTTTTAGGTGCTTGCATAGTTATTTACCTTTTCAATTGAAAAATTTTTTAATGGTTTCTTATTTTTAAAAATGTTCAAGGAGGTATAATTTGGATTAAATTTAAAAATTATTTCATTAAAGATTTATCTTGTAATAGTGCCGATAAAGCTCTTTCACATCCTAATAAAATTTGTATTATGGATAACTTATCGTGTAAGTACTTTTGACTACCAGAATGTAAATCTTTTATAAACGAAGTGTTAATAGAAGAGAAAAGAGCTACTTCCAATGAAAAACTTTTTACAAATTTTTTTTCTCAATTAAATCCAGATCGAAAAGCTATCTTTTAGGAAGTTACCAGTTCTGAAAACAAAATCTTTTCTGCAGATGGTCCTGGAGGATTAGGTAAAACCGTTTTGTACAAAACGTTAATTCAATATTCCTTATCAATTATTAAAAAAAATTTATCAACTGCATGGACAGGTCTATCTTCTTTTTTTCTTTCTAAAGGGATGACAAGTCATAAGACTTTAAAATTACCTTTAGATATAATTTTAAGTACAGTTAAAACTGGTATTGTAAAATTGCAATGGGATAAAAAGAAATTATATGAGGCCGATGTTATTATTTGGGACGGAAGCGTCAATCATACCTAATAAAGCATGAGAGATTGTTCATAGCTCCTTACGTGATTTATCAAATAAGAATGTACTGTTTGGTTGTAAAATTATTATTCTTGGTGAAGATTTCTGTCAAACTCTTTCCATAGTAAGAAATATAAGTACAATTTACTATAGTTGGAGAAACCTTAAAATTTTTTTATTTGTGGTTACATTTCGAAATTTTTAGATTAAAAATAATTATGCGTTTAATTGGTGAAAATTTTTGTTTCTAATAAAAATAGGGGAAGGAAAAATAAGTTTTTTTTAAAATAACGAAAAAATGAAGATCAAATAATGATTGGTCAAAAATTTTTGATAATGCTGATAAATCTTCAATACATATTGTTTGTTTAACATTACATAATATATTAACAAATTTTTTAGAGAATACAATTTTAAACAACACAAAAGGAAAAACTCTCACTTATTATAGTGTTGATCACGCTACCTACAAGGGAATGGATATGACCGATAATAATATGTATATTGATTTCCTAATGGAATATTTGAACTCTATTTGAGAGGGTCTCTTACCCCATGAACTTAATTTAATAAAAAATTTCATTGTAATGTTAATTTGAAATGTATGCATTTTAGATGGTTTGTGCAATGGAACACTACTAAAAATAATAATAATTATACAAATACAATCTTGTGGCCGAAATAATAACTGGTTAGACAATTTAAAATAGAGTATCTATCCGAAGAATTACTTTGAACACGGAAACTTCATCTTCATTACCTTTTATTTTGTACAGAAAACAATTTCCCTTGCATTTAGCTTCTTCTATGACTGCAAATAAGTCTCAGGGTGGAAGTTTTGATTGATTAGGTTTATATTTAAAAAAGCCATTGTTCTCACACTTTCTATTGTATGTTGCATTATCTAGATGTAAAATTCCTAAAAATATTTTTATACAAGGTGAATTAGTAAATTCCCAGGAAATAACAACTATTGTTTAGAATGAAGTTTTTGATGAAGTTGAATAAAAAACTGTATCATGTTTTCACTTTATTCAAAAGAGTAATAGCACAACACTCATGACTCATTTCATCACCTGACAAAATTTCACTACAATGTTAACACTTTCCTATACATACGTATTCACATAAAAACCCGCACAAATACACATGGTATGCATAGCAAGTCTACCTCCACGTGGTGTACTCTGTGTAACGCTAGAGACTTTAACGATAATAATATGAGAAAATAGTTTCAATATGTTTGCATGGGGAGTTGTGAAGGGGCTGTGAGGATACTTGAAATCTTCATGATAATGAGATAAATTATTTAAAAGTAAATGGGTGGGTAATAAAGAGAGACGAGGTGGGTAGTAAAAGGGGCAACGAGGCGTAGAGGTAGAGGAGGGCTGTGGGGGAACGATAAATGTTTATAATAAGGGAGAAAACGAAAGATTTTTAAGTGATTTCGTGGGTAGCGTAGAACTTAATGGGCGTGGAGAGGTAAGAGAGGTCGACTGTAGGGGGGCACATGGTAAATGTGGGGCGGCTGTGGGCGGGCTGTGGGGGCGCTGTGTGGTCATCGTGGGGAATCAATTAAAAAGTGTGGAGGGATGTTGGGGGAGTTGGGGGCGTGGGGGATGGTATTGCCTAAAAAAAAGTTACAAAACTGGCGTGTTTTTGGCTTATTTGTACACGAAATTTTATAATAAAAATGTTTAGTGAGAGAGGGGGGTGGATAAGAGGGCTATTACTTACGCCCTACATGAATCAACTATATAATATAGGAAGATACACTGCAGGGAAACTAGATAAATTTTACGGGGTTCCTGCGGGGGATAGTGGGGGTGAGGGGGGGAGTTTTTAGGATCGCATGGAAGCGTAGGGAGTGTGGGGGTGCTGCAGACATTAATGCCAACGCTATACACCGAAAAAATTCTTATCAAGAGTTGTGAAGTTTTTTATAACCTCAATAATTATTTGAACTTAAGTAGAAAAAATAAAATTTGCTAAACAACTACTATGGATGGAATTATTTCTATTACCTGTATGAATTCATAAAAGAGAAAAAGACTAAAATATTAGTTTAGTTAAAATATTAATGCATCCAATAATTTGATTGCAATAAGATTATGCCGAGGTAATCAGAATGTTAAATTGTTTACAAATTTATTGTTAAGATCTGACGGACTTATCAAATTTAGTTATATTAGTTTAACAGTCAATATTTAAGATACAACGTATGTTTTGGCCAATTTTCCGTTTTTTTTAGTATACCTAGTTGTTAACAACTCTTTAAGGTTATGTTTATACAATTAGAATAAAAGATTTATATCCGTTTTAGCTATTTTGCGAAATTTTTTATAAAACTTGAGTTTTAAGAGCTTTTAAGTTCTTAAAACAGTCCAAAACTTTGAATCATCATTTTACGAGTATTTCTTGTTGGTATTTCTGTCTGCATCTGAAGAAATAATATATGTGACTATCTTTGTTGAGGCTATTTACACTCATTTTTTAATCAGAGTAAAATGTTCTCGTTTTATGCATGAATTAAGGTTATGGTGAGTCAGTCTAACAGATCAAATGAGACAATTATCAAGGTATTTAGGTGCCAAATGGCTTTAACAATTTGTCATTTGTTAAGCAGGTCTGTTTTTGTGGGTCCTGTTTTTGGTTTTTTCTGCAGAATTATGAAAAAAGGACATGATTTAGAGGTTAATACAATGCCTGACATACATCTATACAATTTTTCTATGTTGTGTCTTGAATCACCTTACACATCCAGAAATAAATATAAGTTTACCTCATTTCGTTTGCATGCTATATGATTTAGAAAAAAAAAAAAACCGTTTTTGCGCACTGTGTGGCTCCCAGTATTTATTTTTGGATTTTTTTTTTTAATAAGTCATAGCTTCTAACTGCAAAATGGTATGAAGATGATTTTTTTTAGAAAATAATGGTACTCAGTTGTAGAATATAGGAAAACTATAGCAAAAATCTGTACCACATGCCATAGGTTGTAAAAGTTTAGTATTTGATGGGGCTAATACGTAGTTTAAGAATTGTTTAAGGTCGAAGAAAAAATTATATAATTGTACAAAACAATATATAACAATACAAATATTATTTACTAGAACATATTAGTACAAGCCTAATACAACATTTTTAAAGTCAACATTTGATGACATACCCTGAAAAGTATAAAAAAAAAATTTTTTTTACTTTAAAGGTTGTTAACAGTATTACTAGTTGATGCTGTGTGCTATATCTGAGTAATATATACTAGCTAAAGCTTGTAATAGTCCTACAAGTCCATCTAAATTTAAAATTAGCTGACATAACCTCCAAATAACTTAAAAATAATTTATCTTCAATATTTGAGCCTATGCATCGCATTTCTGCAGATGATGAACCGAATATTTGATTTTTTTTAATCAGTTGACGCACAAACAAGCCTTATAAACATCTCTTATATAAGAACTCGCTAACATTACCTCAAAATAAGTAGTAATAAACGTTTTCAGATGTTTAAACTTGGTCACAGTAATACTGACTGATTTTTTATTAGCTGCTTCTATAGATATGGATATGTACAGCTATAGACAGTCAGTGTTTCTTGCTGGCTTGTTATCGTAGGGATGTGTATTTTTCGTAAATATCAAATAAATCGTAAGAAATGTGTTCAAAAACGGAAGATAAAAGATTTTTTCGGAAAGGGAGACGAGTAAGTGAAAAGGTTTATAATGTACTGCGTCAGAAGTTCAAACAAGCTAGACAAATCAGAGTATGCATCCTCTAAGCGCAATATAAATGTAAACATCACTTTACTAGTAGGACAGAAAATATAAGATGATTCTTCGGACCTGAGAGGTAGAAGAATCGTTCACACAGAAACTCTTCAGGAACTACTGATTTATTTTGAACGATGCTTGTGGAAAAAGTAGAAAATTATCAAAACTCTGCATGTGACGGTATGTAAGCATTTTGTTTTTTTATTTACAAAAATTGTACCCGCCCACGTATTTATATGAACTCTTACGTGTGATAGAGTATAGTGTATATCCTGTGAATATCGTTTAACAAATATTATATTACTTACAAAATTTCCGTTAGCTAGGTCTCTTTCCGGGATTATGTCTCGTAACTGCTCTACTATAAATTTGTCAAACGAGGCTCGCGTTTTAATATATTCCGTGGCGTTGCCACATTCACACTATCGTAGTCAGCTGTCTGTTAATAATTACATGTTTGTGCAAAAAATTATTTATTTCGAGTCTTACAGGTATCTACTCCATGTTTTCAGAGTGGCACAATATTTTTCAGGTTTTGAATATACTCTCTACAAATTTTTATCAAGATCTTGTACGACGTTTTTTTACATTTAGCAGTTAAAGTCACGAAAAACAAGAAATTCCACAATATTTCGTGTTAATTATTCGAAATAAAAAATATTGATAACTTTCTTTTCATGTAGCATAGATGAACAAAATTTTAAATGAGTCATTTTTACGATGATATTAACTTGCTCTCCTAATTTCATCAAAATATTGTAGGTCAATCTATATACAATAGTACTACCTTAAGGTATAAAAGTAAATGTATTATTTTATATCTAAAAAAAAAGTGTTTGTAAGGTGAAATGAAAAATCTTTTTTTTCTTTTTTTTTTTTTATAGACGGCGATGGACGAAACATTTCATAGGGTCCCTCGAAAAAACTGAAGGGTGTATTAGATTCTTACTGACTAAAACCATCCACCACCAGGGTAAACCTGCGTAAACGCTCTGAAATCCCAAAGAACGGAAAAAGAAAAGAAGCGGAAAAAAAGATAATGGAAAAATACTGGGACTCTGAAAGTTCGGGGCTAGCTAAAATTCGAGAGTAGGAATTTAGCTAGCGCTATCGCTAAGAGCGAGACACAAGAGATAGATAAAGATATCTGATTTTACGAGGTTGAGTAGAAGACACAGCGGGTACGCATCGAACTTCAAAATTGAGGTTAGAAGTAGATTTAGCGCGCTGCTTCACACTTGAACTAATAAATAACAATTTGACTGTTGATATAACATCATTAATATATTTTCTTAACTAGCTTAAATCGGAAACATCACTATTGTTTTATTATTTTGATGTTGTGTCAGCAAATTCTGACTTAAAAAGAGTTTACAAGGCTGGATCAAGCGTCAAATAATTAAAAATATTTAAATATTTGTACTGCATCCGCAGGAATGCTGCACATACGATGGAATAACATAAATATGATATTCTTATTCTTCCAAGGCTATATTAGCAACTATTGGATTCTGGTAAATTTGTGGGGCTATTGTAACATTAAACTTAATAGGAATTATAAAAATGGATGATACAATATTAGTCAGTATTCCTGTTACCAAGTTTTAATATCAGGAAATGCTTTTTCGAATTATTTTGTAGTTATGTTAGCAAATTTTGATTTAAAGAGGATTTATAATGCTTGTTCGAGTATCAACTATTTGAAAATATTCAAATATTCGGTTCTTTATCTGCAGAAATGCGGTTCGTAGGTTAAAATAACGAAAATAGCAAGTTTTTGAACTTTGTTAAGGTTACGTCAGCAAATTCTCAATTTAGGTAGATTTGTGAATTGTTATTAGCTTCTGCTAATATGTATTACTGAAATATGTAATACAATATCAGCAAGTAATACTGTCAACAAGGTTTAATGTGAAAAAAAGGTTTACTTGAATAACTTTGAGGTGATCACAGCAAGTGTTGACTTTAAAATTAAAGCCTGTACGAGAACATTTTAATGATTGATACTTATCGTATTATTTCTGTACCCTTAAGAAAAATTTTAAACTATATATTAGCCTTATGAAATACTAAACTTGCAAAAATATTAAGGTTATTTAAATTGTATTACCTGGGGAATGAGGTATAGGTTTTTGCTACAGTTTTCCTAGATTCTTTAACTGAGTACCGTTATTTTCCAAAAAAATCATCTTGATACCACTTCCCAGTCACGAGTTATAAATTGTTAAAAAAAAACTGGGCAGTGTTGATTCAATTTTGCATTGTCTGCAGATGAGACCCGCGCTGATTTGACTCCTCCCCCCCCCCCCTTATTTGCATTAGCTAAACTTTACTCTGATAAGTTTAACTTTCGTAGACGTAGAATATTCCAGAAGCGCTAGTTCTGAGAAGAAAGAAGTCAAATTGGGATCTTGCATGAAAAATTATATTTCGTCCGTCAGATAGATTATTAAAAAATATTACACACGTATTTTTTATTTTTCCACATATACAAAAAATAACAGAGATATTATTTAGTAAAGTTCATCAGTGAGGGCTGATGAAGTCATAACGGCATACGATTTTGATGTCCTTAAGACGTATTTTACCCTCACTCCAGAAATTTGGCGTGCTCTATCTCCGTTATTTTTTGTTCATATGAAAAAATAATAAATACGTGTTCAATATTTCTTGATGATCTATCTGATGGACTAAATAGAATTCTTTATGCAAGACCCAATCATTTTGGTTGATTTGGATATCATGTTATACTAACACTTATTGTAAAAAAGTGCAATAATTTTGTTTCATAATGCCATATAGCATCAAATTGGTTAAGTTAGAAAGAGATGATACAAAATATAAGGGATTTGAATGATGAATCAAGTATATTCCATTGAACATAAATATATGACTATCCATTCATGATATTGTAAGGAAATATGTTCATGCTAAACGTAAGCCTTCAGTTCATGAGTCCAGTTTCATTTGTACTTTGTATTCATCCTTAAATACTCAATAGGTCTTCGAACTTTGCCCAGACGTGTAAGAGCCACTCTACTCATCTCTTTGAGTGAGAGCTGGACACCAACCTTCTCCGTTATTTTCCTTCACCCCCTTCTCACCCTTAATTCCCTTGTCTTGTAGGGGGGCATAGTGCTTTGCACTGGTCCCCATGCGATGAGGTTAGTTTTAGTCGGTAGGCACCGGGTGAATTTGACACTCTCTCCGGTACTAAGGACCGGAGAAAAACAAAAAAAAAAAAAAAAAAAAAAAAAAAAAAAAAAAAAACTTAGTATTTTGACTTCTCCAAATGTATAACAATAGCTTATTTTATACTCAAATGTTAACTTTGTTATCTCCTGAACGGCTATTACATTTCCTTTCGTTACACTTTTACTTGAATTTCAACTATCAGGAAAATTTTCACTTGTCTTATCTCTACTATTGTATTGCAACTATTTGATTGAATCAAATGTAATTTTGATCTACTGATGAGAGATTCGTAGCTCACAATGAAAAAAAAATCCAATATACGTCATTTTATAAACTTTGACACGTTTTTATTTTTTTCGGCCGTCATATTAGATCAGCCATTTTGAATTTTGAAATTCCGATAGAACATTCGGAATAGGCACCCCAAAAAACCCCTGTACAGACTTCTGAACATTTTGAATTTTTTTCGGTGGCGATATTGTATCCACCATTTTGAATTTAGAATTTCTGATATTGGATTCTTATTCAGTGACCCAAAGAACATAAGCATACTCATTTTCAGGAAAATAGAATAATCTGTAGGCTTGCTAGACAATGGTGTAGTCGATTACCAGTCGTGAAGGGTGCCATTAGGGGTAGTTTGCACCCCCTAAATTATTTTATATTTGTTCGGACTTGTTTTCTGCTATTCAAGAATGTGTCACCTTTAATCTCCAAAAAAAATTATCTTGATCGGTTGACTGTGAAAGCCGCACTTTTATTGATTAAAAAAAAGCTCTTTTTTGCCCACTGTGCGGCGCGAGCGTGGCGTTTATACAAATATATGCTAAATCTATGCTCGTCAAAAATAATCCTGACCATCTATTTCAAAATAAAAACTAATGAATCATTGCAATCAACAATTACGATTACAAGATGGTAGGATGAAACAAGGCTCCCCTAAACACCGTGAATTAGTAACTGCCTTATCATGCGCCTGCATGTCGTATCCTGATCAGAAATCAGTTTAGCGGCTGTAATACGCTATTATACGGTACATATCTGGAATGACTGACACTATCGTTATCAAACATGTAATCAGGGACGTGTGTGGACAGGCTATAATAGCCGTACAGTATGAAAGACGTACAGCACCCATACTTAAAACATATCATAAAAAAGTCTTAATTTCGTCTTTAAATCATCTTTGCTTTGTTTCAATATCGTTGCGTAATGATTCTTAACTTGTCGCCAAACAGTCTCTATTTCTTTTAAACTTTTCGCGAAAAATGGGAAATAGTTTTAAGGATACCATATAAAGGCTACAACATTCATCAAGTTAATCTTGAGTTTTTATTATACAATTTAATTTATTGCAATAAATTACTTTGTTAAAAACATGCATATCATAATACACTGTGCACCTAAGCATGTATTCTTATGTTAATTATTTAGTGTAAAGGTAAGTAATTAAGTAATAATAGTAGAGAATAAGGAATGAGCTTAGACGCATGCTACATATATTTATATTGTAAGTCCTCCGATTACGTAGATATTAAATGGTATACTATAGTTATTTAGAATATCAATGATACCTATAAAAATTGCCCGTAACTGCAGTGCAGTTTAACATTTTTTTCTAAACCAGGGCTTAAATTAAAGGTATTTCAACCCACTTTGAATTACTTTATGAACAAATACTGTAACATAAGCAATGAACAAGGATAAATTACCAGAGGGCAATTAATATATTTTGGCGCTGCTGCGTTGTAATTTCTGTGATTACTCCAAGATTGATAATATTGGGTATCATGTGAGAAATTTCGCTTGTACCTCGTAGAGATGAAAAGAATAAGCCCTGTTAGAACATATTTTATCGATCCTAGATACTATAATCCATGAGATGATCTTTTCAAATAATGGTACTCCAATAGTGGTTTTTTTGTGGATTTCAAAATATATTCGTGTTCTGTTGTCTAACAAATACAAGTGAATACTAAAGAAAAGTTATTCGAAAGAAAAAACTTGTTATAGATCCATCGTAACATGTTTTGATTATACTTATCTCGTTCGTTTAATTTTCACTGTTTGTAATTTATTAACTATTATCAATTTGTGATACATTTCCTAAAAGACAAGTTATTCGTGAATATTTACTTTAAAACATAAATAACGTACCAGGGATTGCGCATGACTCATCGGTAGTTCAATAATTGAAAAAATTTCTTTCTGTGATTCTTTATCAAATAATTTTAGGAGTAATACCAGCTTTTGAAAAAAATGAAAAAAAAAACCAAGAACATACCCATTTTTAAAAATTCTTTACAATTTAAAATATACATTCATGCAATGTTGTAAAATTTTATAAAATAATTTGTATCTCACCCTAAAAAATACACCTATTTCGTTCTTTCATATCTTATTATTGTAGCATATGAAAAGAGTACACACAAATGTTACGAATTCAGTACAGTGAATGAGAGATCTGAAAGAATCGTGTTTTAATGATCACAGAAATTGCAGAATCTTTTAACGTTTTATATTTTGCCAATTGGTCTTTTAAGATATTTAAATTAATGTGATGTAATTATTTATCTTTTTAAGATTCAGATTAAAGGTACATATATATATACATATCTATGAAAACTTTTATGGAAAATGTACAGCTTTACTAAAAGTTGTCATCGAGGATTGGGGGATTGGTG
>JAPYYV010005621.1:0-15195 GCA_030522625.1 Copidosoma aretas | reverse complement strand
CAGGAACCAATTTGACCATGCGCTTTAATGACTCGGGAACCAATTTGACCCTGCCTATCAGTGAAATCCTTGCCTGGGAACCAATTTGACATCTCCGCTATAAGGGGCGTATGCACGGAAAGCAATACTTATCTGACAAAGTGTTTGTTTACATTTTGTATTAAAAAGATATTAATCATGAACGGAGGTTGTGAAATAAGCTGCAAAAATAATTCCCTAAAAGGAAAAAAGATATATAAAATCTTAACTCATCACGTGTATTTGTTTTCAGCACAGCAAAAACGCTTCTATAATTTATCGGTAAATTATAATGAAATAAAGGTATGTCCATTCAGGAGAAAGACTAAAAAGCGCTTTCGATGCATTTTATTCATAATTTTTATGTAAAGATTTTTAATAATAATCAAAAACTCTTCGTTTGTCAACAAATACTAATCATGCTATTTGAATTTTTCTAATAATTCTTTAACTACTTAAAAAAAACTGTCTTCCTTATACTAATTCATTAAAAAAAATGGAATTTGTCGAATGTTTTTACAACTATTTCCAGTATATGGCATGCCTCAAGATTTTTTTTTTGTTATGTCTAAACTTTCGGTGCGCATTCAAATTGTGTCCCCCAGCGTATTACATACCGTATGATTTTTAATGTTATTTTTTGAAAAAAGGCATTGACAGTTTTGTTTTTATTAGGAATTATACTAACATAAAAAATAATAAGGAACAATAAGTTAATACAAACTAATCTGTCATTGCTGCAGATAATACGTTTTTAATATTTCCGTAGATTCAGACGTATGAATGTGCAGAGTCACTATTGAGGTCCTTGCTATAATTATATTAATTATTAAAAAATTATCAATATTTCAGAAAAAACATTATATAGTCCAAACTTTGTATTGAAAAAAATAGACCAGTCGCTGCAGTCGTTGTACAGTATATGTGATATACTATGTGTATCAAAACTAACAGGGCACGCTCTTCATCTTGGGTGTCACAGATGCAAAGTAAAAATTTTTCGATCACATGAGTTACCTATACGGTTAAACATGCCCAAAATAAATGAGTGACTTGAATTTTTCGCAATACATACTATTAAACAAAATATATTTGATCACATATATACTGTCTGGTGCTTTATATTGTTACCTGGGATTACGTTCGGTATGGTAATCAGAAAATAAGTGCACAGCAAGGGAGGTTAATGGATCTTTATTTAAATAAAAACCGAATAAAGAGCCAAGTGTTAGTCGTCCATGTACTGCCTCGTCCGAGAAGGCCCTTGGCTAGAAAAGGACGGACGGACGTATAGCTATATGCTATCGTACGTCACACGTCCTAGACTGCGACGACGTCGTCCTAGACGGCGATTTCCATGTATGTTGAAGGCAGGTGTTCGAATAACGTTTGGGTCCCATTGTTTGTGTTCTACGTCTTTTCCCATTAAGGAGCAAAGAGGTAGTCGTTTTCTGCTGGTCCTCGTTTCCCCCAAGGGTTATATCCATGCTGTCCGTATCGCGTATACATTTCTTTGTATGTATAGCGCATTCCCCTCTTTTATAATATTTATAACAATAAGCTTATGTATTAAGGTTGTATTTTAATTTTTATATAGGGTCTTTTCCCTTTATTCTGTTGGACAAATTTTCTTATATCTATACGCTCATTCTTTAACTGTACCATCGTAATCCATTTAGTAGTATACATCAAATAATAATTGATTAGTATAAGTAACATTGTAGCATTAAATTTCTTACGACTTATGTACTCGCCTATGAGCCTTTTACCAAATAATGTATGTATTAGGTTACACAAGACATACGTATTACAATTATTGTCAAGATATCGATGGCTTAGGCGTTACTACGTTCGACCTAGGTTTTTTTTTGTTAATATTGTTACGCAACTATAGGTTTTGATTCTAGTAAATTAGTTATTTAATTATTATTATTAATAATATTATTATCCTCATTATTATTTTTATTCTAATCGAGGGTGTCCAGTGTACCGGTGTTAGACGTCCCCGCGTTTGGATGACGATCGGCCCCAGCGTCATGCTATTGTCGGCCACCCTTCATCGTGGGTTCGGCTATGTCCGTGCCGACTGTTACTTGTGAACAATCTATAACAGATCAATAGAGAGGGGCCCTTCCTGGAAGAGGCACTTCCATTTTTGTGAGTAAGGAGAAAGAGAACGGGCGTAAAGTAGCTACTATATCTCGCACCCAGCATGCCGGCGTTGCAACAGTATGTATGTTGCTATCGTTCACTAATTCTCTTTTCTACGCGATATTATTTGGCATTCCCTCTTACACATAGTGTTGCTTAACTAAATTTATTTCAAACCTTTGTTTACTTATAAATAGTCTTTTTTCTAATTGAATATGTTATTCCATTATTAATGATACGATTGTTCTAATATGCTATGTCGCTATTTATATGGGTGATTTTAGTGGATGTTAGAGGATTTGTCGATTGTGTAAGTAATCATCTCATATTTGATTTACCTGATGTCCATTTACGACACTCATTTTTATTTTGGTGTTTTTTTTTTATTGGAGGAAGGAAAAATTTGCTAAGGCTGTGTGGGCATTGAAAGATGTTTTTCTTTTTTTCAAAGTAAGTTGTATTTTGTTGGTAGTTAATAGAGGTTAGGTATTACCTGAAGAAGATTTCTATTCAACTTTTCTCTTCTGCGGGGCTGATTCTCTCGTTCGACAGCATTTTGATGGAGTTTGCTGCTCTGATCGTAAAGTTGATAGATTGCTTTTGACAATGTGTCACTTTATGACTGCTATGAGACTTTCGTGATCGCACATCGGTGCATCTGTTTAGGGCGTTCTGACTGCGTTTGTAAGACTTACTTAGGTATTACTTCTTTCAACAATTTTTTTTTCACTTCGTGTATGTACGTATAGTGTGTGTTCTTGTTTCCACATTTTCTTTCTGTACCTAGTCTTATTTAAAATTTCGATCAAACCACTTTTTCCAGAACTTGCAGTGACTATTTCGATCGGTTATTATTGAATCTGGTTTCGCTGAACTGTAGTCTGCTCATACTCTTTTCGCTGGATTAGCGAAAAGATTGCCGGTTTCCTACGTTGAACGATGGTGAACCTCTTTTTCTTCTTCCGTTGATTTTTTTCTTTTGGGGGTAATTAAACAAAGATTGTTTGTAAGGATGGTAATGAAGGGACTGTATGAAGCAAATGATTTTAGGATTGCCAAATATAAACTCATCGACCGTTTAATTATTAAATCATGCCGCATGTTAAATGTACAGCCATTGTGCTGTTATTAGAAAAAAAATTTTTGATAATTTCACTTTCTTCTTCTATTTTCCCAATGCACCCGAATGAGAATTAAATTTATTGTGAAACTCTAGGTTTATACTACGCTCTTTTCCGTGAAATGTAATCAACAATAAAAATCAATGTGTATTTTCCGGGGCTCGTCCCAGGGCTGCGAAAAATTGAAAAAGGGGGGAAAGGTTCCAAGTGCCTGCTTGCGTCGGAAATTCCGCAATTCGTTTGAAGTCTCTGTCGTATGTTGCACTTGTATTTTCGTGCTTAAGTTCGTTCTTACGCTGATAGAAGGAGTGTGGGATCGCGTGGTCCCATCGTTCATTTGCGATGTTTGGAAATTCCTGCCCATGTGCTTTATATTGTGTCATATATTTTGTGACAATGGACGCCCGTTTTTCCCTTCTTCTTGGGCCGCTGGCATGGACAGTGTTATGGGGAATTTTCGCAAGGTGTCCCCTTTTCCTTTCTTTCTTCTCCTGGCAGTACTTTTCTTGATTTCGTTCCGGGCAGGTCGTGCCAAATGTTCTCCGCCGAAGTCGTTCTCGTGATCGTCGAATGTATTGTGGCCCTATCACAGCTGCAAGTTCGCCTGTCGTGCCTTAGCGATCGGTTCCGGTCGCGGACTGGCAGGCGGTGCACGATCCTCCAGGGTTACGCACTTATGGAGCATCTGGAGTGTCAGCGCTCCAGATGCCAGCGCGTAAGTAAAATTCGTGCTCGTTGTTTTCCATTATATATATATATATATATATATTTCCTCCGACAATCCTTTTTCCCCGTCTTTCGATCTTATCTTATTATTATTATTTTTTGTAGGTTGTGCAGCTGTATGTCCGTCGTGGGGTGCCAGCCTCGCGCACCACAGACAACGACGGGTAGATGATAGTATGCGACGTCCCCGTACGGTGTCCAGACCACGGCTATGTAAGTTTTTTACCGCCTCTCTTGATTTTATATTTATCTATATAGTATGATATTGATTTATTTATAAATTAATTTTTTTTTCTTTTTTTTAGCTGGGAGTCCGACTCATTATTGACCCCTATCGGTACTTTGGGTTGCCCATGCCAGCGATCGTGTCTCGCTGGCTTGTTGAGATGCCGCTTCTACCCGTGCGGTGTTTCGTGTTCTGTGGTGGATCTTGGGGCGTCAACGTCCACTGTCCCGGTGGCCACGTCTATATTGCGCTTTTCCATTCTACTGCGTTGGTACGGCCTGCAAGATCCGTAGGAACAGCCGTCCCGTTGTACTGCCCCATGTTAGAAGTAGGGGTGACCTACTCCATCCGCATTGGGTGCGGTAGCCACGGCTCAATCGCGGTTGTGCTGGCCAATGTACCCATGGTCGTTCCCTCGGACTATCCACTGGATCGGAACCCAGATATTAACGTTAGTGTCCCTAATTTGTATGTATCCTGCATTTTGTTTATCTTGGACTCTAGTCTCTTTATTGTTATTTTTTTTTTTTCAGGTTTGGAGTCCGTTCCGGGGGCAGTTTGTGATCGTATCAAATAAATATGTGTACGTACCAGAAACGATTTTCGTTTTTTTTTCTCTTTCTCTTATTATTATTATTATCATAAGTATATGTGTTTATTTGTTTTATCTTGTTCATATATTTTACGGCAGACTCCATTATTTCTATTATGTCTTCCTTATTGGTAAACTTAAGTGTTGACAATATTTGTTGATGTTTATTGTGTTTCCTCCAAAACTGATTATGTCCGCTTCTTCTACAATTTCTGTCGGAAATGCTAGATGTATGTCCGTGCTGTGTTCTGTGCAGCCTTCACCTAATGTGTATTCTTGATCATACATTCTTTAAGATTTTTTACATCTTGATCCATTATCAGTCGTGTTTCGCATGTGTGATGACCTCTGATTTCCCTTATTGGTTCTATATGGGCGCATATGAGTAAGTTGTGCAATTTTTGGCATTTGTTGATTTTCATTGCCGTAATCGGCATATACGTATTATCTTCCTAATTTATTGCTGTGTATTCATGTTCTGGCCATATGTACGCGAATATGTCTGATGTATTAAATCCTCTCTGTTTTATTGGTACCGGGATTGTCTTGTATAATTGAAATCTTTCTTGGTGAAACAATGAGATCATTATATGATAAATAAGTTGTTTGTTTATCACCACAATTGAAATGTCGGCAATGTTAGTAATCTCCAGAATGCTTACTGTTTTCCCCATGCTTGGGAGCTGTAGATCTGATCTTGCTATTTTTGCATTTTTCTCTGTGTTATCAAATATTGTTGGGAGGACGAATTAAGGGTGCAGTGTTCCCTTTGATACAAAGAGTATTGCATTTACTAAGGTTTCCGAATCTGTTTAGTATTTTCCTATGCTTTCTCTGATTAGGTTGAGTGCCGTTCCCATTGCTTGGATAGTGTTAATAGTCCCCCAGTTCCTCATTGCATTTTCTACTAACGTTATTAAGTAACTGACTTTATTCTTTAATTCGCTTGTCACTATTATCTCAGTTGATTGGCGAGAAGGTTTGCTAGGTTATGTATTTTGTCGGTGTTTGTACTAATTGCGTGGTCTAGGTATTTTTCGTCGTCTATATTTAGGATTCCGAAGAAATATTTAATAATTCTTCCTATAGTAGGTATTATTGCCCTTCACTGTCTGTTTGTTTCCTTACCGGTTAATAGTTCAATCGCCTTTGCGCTTTTTTCTCCGCTGCGACTGTCCTTTCGCGCCATTTTTTTAATTCATCTCTCGTTAAACTCTATTAAAATTACGATTTATGATATACGCTTTTAGATATTCACAGAGTACATAATGCATCCTCTTGATAGCGCTGTTACTTTGAGGATGAAATGATGTACTTCCCAATTCGTCAATCTTAAACAATCTAGCAAACTCTTCCATTGATTTATTGATTTATCTGTCTGATGATAGTTTCTCTGGTGCGCCGAAATATACTATAAATTTGTTCGTGAGTGCTTGTAATGTTTTTCTGGGCGTTACTCTCTGTACAGGTGCGAGGACGATATATTTTGTTAGCTAGTGTTACATAGTCAGTACATGGGTATTTTCGTGGTCTAAAGGTTTATGCACAGGTCCGTAGAAATCAATAGATATTTTTTCAAAGGGCCTACTTGGAGTGTCTGTGATTAGCATGGCCTGTTTCGTTTTTACCCGAGCGAGTTTCTTGGTTTGACAAGATTTACAGCCAAGCACAAATTGCCTTATGTGCGGTCGCATATTTCTCTAATAAAAATCTTGTGCGATCCTATTGTAAGTCTTGTTCATTCCTCTGTGTCCACTGACTGCCGACTCTTGGTACTCTTTCATGACCTTTATATCGTTGGTCAGCCAGCGGTACTGCAAGTGTAATTGTGTAAAGTGTGGCTGCTACTGGGAGGTCTTTAAAAAATTTCGTCCAATTGCTTCACCAAGTATTGCCACTGACTTATGTTTAAAATCACTAGGTCTCTTACTATTCCTATGATTTTTTTTTTTATTTATTACAATTAGCGCTTTCAGAGAAACCAAAAATTTTTAATATCGAATTTCAGTGCGGTGTCGTCAAAGTGTTTTTTTACGTACATACGTATTACGTGTACCTTTCTGACTTTTGATAACATTGCGTTTCCGACCGCTTTCGTTTCGTTGTTTGAGGCTATCCGGTTTGTATAGCCACGTTTACAGAGTGCATCAATGGTCTTGGTATCAGGAACGCTATCCGTTATTGTGCGAAAAATTAAGTTGTACAAATATCTGAATGGATGGTCCCTAACTTTTTTTACTTTTGGAAGTGGTGTTGGGTCCTCATTTTCCCTCGGTGCCCATGGTGATGGTTCTTAAGAAAGCCTTATTCTGTATACTCTGTATTTCGCCAGAGCGCTAGAATTTAATATTTCCTTATAATTATGGTTCTCTTATTCGCTGTCCGATTCTACGAGGGCCTTATTTAGGTCATTACCTCAATCTCTGTCGCTCTCTGGCGAGAAATCAGACGAGCTTTGCGAGTTGTATGATGGTAGAGGCTCCCGTGGCGGTAGGGGTTCCGGTGCAGGTGACCTGCGTTCCTCAGGTTTTTTCTCCTCATTGTTTTCTGGGTGCGACGGATGAGACGCTCCTTTAGAGTCCTGCACGGCGGTGAAGAAGGTTTGGATTGGGGGAGCGATCGCTTTTCCTGTATTTTACTGCAGTCTCTTCTGCGTCGTTGGTATCCCTTTCCATTCCTCTATGGTCTCTTATTTCCCCCTCTGGATCCTTGTTGATTTCTGTATTCGATTGGTTGTTATTATCTGCATTGTATTCGGAACTGCTGCTACCATCCGTATCATCCTCCTTTCTGTGATCATGCTGATTTTCATCACTGTTTGCCTTGTTACTTGGTGGTGAGATTTTATTTATGTCTTTCTTAAGTAGTGCTTAATAGTGTTCTTCCTCGAGATATATATGTTTAAGTGTTTAAGTTGTTTACCCTCTTTACCTACGTAATGTTGATGAATTGTAAGTTCCGGTGTAGCTCGGAAGTGTATACATATGTCTTCCTCGTATTCTGTGGAAAATATGAAAGCGCATTCCCTGTCACCAAACTTATTCCTGTCGTTAAGGATTATTTCTGTGCCTTTGGGGTCTTTACATTTCTGTAAGCATTTCGATTATAGTGAGGCCTTTCTGAGTTCGTCCGTTGATATTTTTAGTCCATATAGAAGTATAAAAGCGTGAAAAAAACAGCTTCTTTCGTGGGGTGCATCAACCATCTCAAGTAGTTTATGCGGCTCTGTGCAACCTGTTCCGCTTCTTCGAGTTCTTGCGTCCTCTTCTTTATTCAATTTTATATGGACTTCTTGTCGGTTCGCCCCATTGTCGAACCGTAGTAGCGTTGGATTCCCATGTATTGATTCTGACTGCTGGTTTTCCATCAAAATCTTGGCACTTGATATCTACAGTAACTTTCGCTTGAAAGTTGTCTATCGAATCGTCAAGTATCACCTCGGTTTTTCTGTTTAGCCTGCTGCTCTTGCCTGGTTGCTCTTCTACATATGGCGAGTCATTATTCTGCTTGTCGTTGTTTATTTTGCTGCCACCCGTTTCACTACCCGAAATAGCTGGCCTTTGATTTTCACACAATTACATTTTGTTTTGCTTGGGCATTTCCCGGTTATTATCTCTGTTTTTCTTTTCCTTACTCACTTTCTTTAGCTCTCCCGTGGTTGTCATCGTATTTTCTACGGTATTACTGGCTCTCTGCTCACTTTCTCTCTCGGCTGCTTCTGCTGTTAGGCTTGCCTGTGCCAATTACCAGCCCCAATATTCTTGTCTCTCCAATTCTCTTCCCACCTCGTCCTTTGCGGACGAAGGTGTGTCGTAGTATGCTATTATTATTTCCTTTGACTGATCTTTCAGTTTGGGTGTATTGGAATATTATGTGGGTTTTCTATGTAGTGTATCTAGCTGGCGTTTACGAGTCTTACGTTTTTAATTTTGTGCTTTATCCGTTTTGACGGAAGGCGTACTTATGAGTTATGCTTCTTTTTGCACACTTTTTTCTTTCCGCATATATGCAAGTTTTTCATTGATTGGTCCTTGTGATAGGATTTCTTCGTCACAGTTGCTTGCTGCAACTAGCTGTATTCCTCCTTCTCCTTTTTAATTGCAGTTTGTGTTGGAAGTTTACGTAGTCCTTTTCTTTTTTTTTGTTGCTTTGCCTACTTTTAGTGTTTTAATTATTTGTGATTCTGTCTCCAGCCATTCAGACTCTGAGTCCACATCACTGTCGTTGCTTGGCGTATATTCGCTTGAACTGCTCTTTCTCCGGTGTTTCTTTTTCTTCATCTTGTTGTTCAACTTATCTGAATCGGAAATTTCCATTTGATTTTTCCTGTCCTTTCGTATTATATTTTTCTCCCGTCTAATGCGAATCTTGTATATCCTCGCCAGTGGAGTGTTTGTGTCGCAAAATCTCTTTTTCCTGTTCCTCTGCTAGTTCGTATAACTCCCTGCGCGGTAATTCGGGGTTTTTTTCTCCTTTTTTCAGGGTCGGGTTGCGCGACAATGCATCAGGTGGTCTATTAATTCTCCCGGGTCTATAGACAACGTCGAAATCGTAGCAAAGTACTTCCGCTTTTAGTCTCGTAAATCGCAGGTTCGGTTTCTTTAATGTGTGGAAATGTTTTAGAGGCTTGTGGTCGGTAACCACTGTAAATTTTCATCTGTACAGGTATGGTGTGAGTTGCTTTTTTGCATAGACTGTGGCGATCTGTTCTTTGTAGTACGTTGGGTAGCGAAGTTTGCTATCTTTTAGACAGCGTGATGCATTTTCGCAAGGGTGATCTTTGCCTATTTTCCCTAGATCTAATATTGCGCCTATGGCGTAGTATGATGCATTTATTGTAATCATAAATGGCTTAATAATATCTGGAGCTAAGAGTACGGGCTCGCTGTACAAAGGGTTAGCGAGGGTGTCAAATGCCTCTTGTTAAGGTTCCTGGCACTTATATTCCGTGTCATTTGGTAAAAGTTTCCAAATTAGTTGTGTTGTTTTTGCGTAATTTTTAATAAAACGACGGAAATATTCTGTGAGACCTAAAAATTGTTTAATTTTCTTTGCGTTTGTAGGTCTAAAAAAGTTTGTTACGGTCCTAATTTTTTCGGAACTTGTTTTTATTTGTCCGTTGCCGACTATATGATCCAATACCTTCGCCTCATGCTTCAAAAATTGGTACTTTTTTGGTTTGATTGTTAAGTTGTTTTCTGTGAATCGTTCAAGCAACCTCTTAAATCTCCTTCTATATTCTTCTATCGTCTGTACAAATACGTTTATGTCATCCATATTGACTTCTATTTCATATCCTTAAAGGCCCGCTAGTGCTAATGTTATTGCGCGCCAAAATGTGTTTGGTAAATCTGTACACCCCATTGGCATGCGTTTATATTGGTAGTGCTTGTCCAGACCTAAGAAGGCTGTTTCATGAGCGTGTTTCTCGTCTATTTCGACTGGGACAAATGCCATTTTTGGATCTACGACAGTAATGTAGCGGGTGGATGCAAGGTGATTTATAATATCACTCTGAAATGATAGTGGAGGGCACGAACGAACTGTTGCTTCGTTAAGCAGTTTAAAATCTGTCACAACTCTCCAACGTTTTTCTTCTTTCGGCCCTGGGTGTTTCGAGATCATCCATGTGTTGGAGTTGTATGGTGACGTAGATGGCTCAATAGGGTTCTTGTGTAAATTTTTTTTTTTCAAATCAATTGGGTACATCAGGTAGGATATCAAAAAATATTTGAGACGTATTTTTTCTTTTTTTATATAAATTAAAACTGATGAAGATATATCGTATGAAAGTGTCGCGTGACGTCATGCCTCTAGTCGATTATGCATTGGATTTTATACAGGTATGACGTCATACAGCCCCCTCTCCTGAACTTTGATACGCTCTATATTTGGAAATTTTCGATTATATGAAAAAAGAAAAAATATGTGTCCAATATTTTTGATAACCTACCTGACGGACTAAATGGAATTTTTCATGCAAGGACCCCTTGGTTTTCTAATTTTTTTAGTTCTACACTCATCTGCTGTCTTAATGCTGTCGGATAACTAATTATTCTTGCTGCGATTGATTTTTCAGTTATTGTCGGTATCTTATGTTTTAACACGTTCGTCGCTTTTAAAGGCTCTCCGTCGAGGCTATACCCCAAAAGGTCGAATTCTATTAATTCACGTACATGTCGTAATTCTATTTTATCACAACTCGTCGTGTCTGCTAGTCTTGATATTCCTTCTATCCTTGATATTTTTTTATTCAAAATCATTCATCTTCTTGCTTCTCGTCTTTTTCAGTTTTACTATGATTCTCATTAATTTCGTTTAAATTAAAAATTCTTATCATGGCCTTCTGTATGCTTTTGGCGTTATCCCCATCGACGCTGTACGGCTCTGCCCCGTAAACATCTAACATTCTTGTAATTCTACGTGAGGCACAAGTATTTTTATTGGTCCGTCAGTAATATTAATACATTCGGCGCATACTTTATCGTTGTTGCCGTCATATTCCTTTAATATGTTCCATCCAATCAATTCTTTTATCTATATCGGGAAGTCGTTGGGGTTGTCCCACAACATGCAGAGTGCATGTCAGCTCAGTTAGTGTCAATTTTACCGGTCCGAAGGTGTACCATGTTCCGTGTGTCACGCCGATTATTTACACTTTCTCATTATAATTAATATACAAGCCCTTTTTGAGGCTACTCATTGTTATAAATGATACTTCGGCACCTGTATCCGCATAAAATTCCGCGCTTTTGTTTCTTAGTTGTGGGCTCTCTAGGCATACTAAGGATGGCGTACATCCTACCCGTGACGTTTTAATTTTTACTACCTGGAATGGCTCATTTATTTATTTACTGCGCATCTTTTTTCCAAACCCTCGGCTGTTAGTAAGAGGTTATAAAGATTTTTATAATTTTTATTTGCAGGAATTTCGGAGCTCCTCGCGGGGTCTGTTTCACGCGATATTTTTTATTCGTCCTCCTTCTTTTGCTCCTTCATATCCTATTTTTCGACACATTTTAAAAGAGTCAAAACACACCAAAGGAAACAATGTACCTACTCTTTTTCTTATTAGGTTATTCGTTTCGATTGATCGAAAACAATTTTCTTGCATGTTTAAAAAAAATCATATACTACTGTGTCAAGTCTTCTCAAGTGTATTATATACAATCGACATGTATCAGCTGGTAAAATGGAAAGGATGTAAAAAGATTTGTTATAAAGTACGTTATATGTAATAACATACTAAATATAAAATATACATGAAATATTGTCAGAAAGATTATTACCCGAAAAGTTCTGTCAGCATAAAGTTGCGCACACTGCCGAAGACAGTCTTCCACTGATAGATGGATAAATACAAGAGCACACCCACCATCAGCTTAACGCGCCGAACCTCTGTATATTCCGTTAACGGGGGGATAATTTTCTTAGGCGGCCCCCAATTCGTCAAAAATCGCAGGAGAAGGAGGGACATTTCTTCTCCTTTCTCTTTGCATCTGGGGAAGTTAACTTTGAATCTGAAATGCTCCTGCCACATTTCTAAACTGATCGCTACACAAATGTAAAAAAAAGAAATATTAAAGTAATAATTTTACAAAATACATTATATCTGTCTGTAAAACTGAAGATTTATAGAAAATAAAAAATTCAATGACCTAGTCTATTTTATGGTGTGTAATAGTTTCAGTAATAATACATAACAACAAGGTTTATAAATTCAACGAAACAATAGGGACCTTTCATACAACATTTTTTGAAAATTTATTACGACACTTCAGTAGATAATCAAAAAATATTAGACATGTATTTTTTTTTTCTTTTAACCAAAAAATGACGGGGATACAGTGCATCAATGTTTCAAAGTAGGGGTTCAATACGTAACAATGATGTACGATTTATACATAATTATGGCGTCATACGCCTCCCACTATGATGTTCTCTAGCCCCGTAATTTTTTGTTTATATAAAAGAAGAAAAAATATGTGTTCAATATTTATTAATTTTCTACTTCACGGACCCACTAGAATAGAAAAAAAGAAATTATGCAAGGTCCCTACTGCATATATATGTTGATGTAAACCAAACAAAAAATTGTTTTTCTGAGCTACTGCGAAAATACTGTCTAGGATAATGGAAAACCAAACTCTAAAAAATTTACAGCTCCCAATATTAATATTAAGAGGTGCCTTATCGTGATTTTTGGCTTCCTATTTCAACATCACAGGAAAACTTTTTATTTTGAGCGAAGCTGTTCTAGCGACGTTATGTAGCAAGAGTTAACTGTGACAAAGTGTCACGGTACGTTGCGCCATAAGACGCTCTAATCATCATAAGACGCGTGTTACTAATATTATATCTATTTCTATGTATACATTGATTTTTTTTATATTTATCATCGCCCGAAGGCTCAGACATAGCTTTATGACAACCATTGGAGTATTACGCCATTTGGTATATTCGGTAGCTTACTTCATCTGAATTTTTTTAATCGGTAGAAGGATCATTCGGTTAGGCGAGATTTAATTTCTACTCTCGAAATAGTAGTTTTCGTCACAAATATGCATCTCTTCAAGGCGGGCCCAGGGCCCGAGGGTGTTGGCGAAGTAACGCCCAAGGGACCGTTGGGACCCCCCTGGTCGGATGCACATGAGTGGCAAGCGCTGTTTTTCCTATAGTAGGTGTACTAGGTTACAAACGTGCCCGGGGAGAAAAAAACTTTTCTTTAAATGAAAATTTTTGCCCTAGGTGGAAATTAAACTCTGGCCATCAAGATCTGTAGGCAGACGTACTACTAACAGAGCAATCACGCGGCTTTATATCTATATACTGTAGTACTATGTTGTATGTACTGAGCACGCAGGGTGTGGAAGAGAGGAAAGTGGAAGGCGTCGGTGCCGCACTATCGCTCGGGGCGCACGATGTGCATGGATGTAGTGGCACGGGCAGTCTCCAAACGGAATTTCATTCAACTCGCCAGTGCTTACAGAATACCTAGAGAATTAGGGGCTTTATCACGACTTTCGATATCTTGCTAAAGTAAACATTTTTTCGACATTTTCTGTAAAGTAACGGTTCTGCCCAAGCAAAGTCAAGGGATTATCGAAAAAATAGCGTATTTTTGCGAGATATCGAAGGTCGTAATAAAGCTCTGGGCTCAAAAAATATACAGACGTTCCTTAAGCTGTCCAGTTTTCCAAGGTTATTGTCAAAATTTAAATAATTAGGGGTAAGTGTACTCCACACCCTCCGTGCTCTGCCCTCTTACCGTGAATTTTAAAAAACCGGTGATGACCTCCTCGAAATAAGGAGTTGATATTATGAAATAAATTTTCTAATTTAGTAATTAAAATGGACGCTCATTGAGGTATTTTTCAAAGAAAATCATTTTTTTATTTATTTAGTAAATTATTATTTTCCACGGAATTTGGTACAAAGCACTCATTAAATGATCGAACACATATTTCCGCGGTGAGCATGCGTAAACATAACCCTATAGGGCAGTATACTTTATACGGACCGCGTGACAGTGAACACGTAAACAAATAATATTTTTTTAAAATAGTAAATAAATCATACAGAAAATGTAGGTGATATTCGCATCTTTCTTATACTCCGCAAATACCTGTTGCGAGACCTTTTTTTACCCACGGTGATAGGGACACGGTGATTGGTACATCCACAGTAATACGAACATCATACATTTGGTTTTTAAGAATATGTGTACAAAATTTCAGAACGAATTATTGGAAGGACAAAATTTGAGAATTAACCGAGGGGCTGCCCACTTAGTTCTCTTATCAGCGATAACTACAGAGTACCGGGAGAATTGAAAGAAAAGTCGAGAAAAGTTGAGAGAATATCTTTGAGCAAGAGAATCAAGAGTGTAGGCGAGAACGTAAGATCACATGTGAGAATGCAAGATAACTAGAGAGCAATAGAGAGAAGTCAGAGAGAACGAGAGCAGAGCGTAAGCGCGAGCAGAAAGAGCCAGGTGGTGGGGGTAAGTTGGAACTGTAGACTTGTACCTGTGCTTCTCGCATCTGTGCTCGCTCTGTTCTCGCTTAGCTCTCAACGTCTCTTTACTTCTCCTAAATTCTCTTGCTTCTCCCGCGTATTATCTAACGTTTTCCAATAAAGCGCGCTTTATCCGCATACTGGTAACATTGAGCTATCTAGATATCTTTTACACTCATATTTTTTCAAGCGCTTTATTTAAATAGTTACGTTACAACTACACCCAGTAACAACTCCCCTCATTAATACGTACACTGAAAAAAGTGGGAGCGAGCAGCCTACCCCGAGAGAGAGAGCGCTTCTCTCCTACAGCAACTGTCAGCAGCGCACAGTCTATGGGAGGA
>JAPYYV010005620.1:0-15196 GCA_030522625.1 Copidosoma aretas | reverse complement strand
TAGAATATTTTCAAGTTTTTTTTTCCCCCCCCCCCCCCCCCCCCCCCCCCAACCACTGCCGCCCCAAATTTTAACCATAGCCAGAGATGGCCGACGTCATTCGAAGTACGGACTTTTGCCAAACAGACAAATTATTCCGATTACAGACGATCCGACTCATACGGCTCATTAAACAGATGCTAAAAGACCCGTGAAAATACTACCTGTTAAGATACTGGAAGGGACCTACAAAAAAATACCCAAATAGACTCTCCCGCCAACACTGTTTGTTGATGAATAATTTATTTAGTAATTTATAACTGTAAGCAGAGTAGTTTATTCAATTTCATAATTACATACATAGGATAATTATACCTTAATTCAGGAATTGTACAAAGCAACCGACTTATAGACATGGTGTAAAGAAAACAAGGTATGCGCACAACATGATTACGTTGCAGTCTAGCAAACTATAACTCAAATGTGATTGTCTAGTAAGTCCGAAACGAAAATAATGTTATTTCCATACTAAATATGATAAGCACTCATTTCTTCGGTGATTATACTTACTTCGTAGGTATACTGAAATTTTGATCATAATGTAAATAGACAAGGTTTGTTGCATAGCACATGCGTTTGACAGCGGAGAAAACCAACTAGATTCTAGGGCAAGTAAGCTCTATATCTGTTTAACAAAAAACATGTGTGATAATGCAGTATTTTACTACTGCGTCTAAAAATTACCAAGTCTGTTCTACTACGGCCGAAAACAAAAAGAGTTACCAACATTAATACCACAGATAAAATTAGAGTGCTATACTTCCAGCTTTTACTAAGGGCACTACTTAGAGTACTTAGAACTTGGAAGTGGGAAGAAAAAAGGGATTTGATGGGGTAGGGGGTGACTAACAACCGTTACGCATTTGCCAGGACAAGTCATGTGGGTGGGGAAACCACTTGGGAAAGACCCATTCCGGAACGGCCCGGTGTATTGACTGAGTCCTAAATGGGTGTCTACGAATGAACACCAGGACTAACTCCTGCACACATCCTGTATACGTTGCCCGTAACGTAGGAGAATCAGTCAATCAAAGCCCCAATGAAAAGCAGCGGAGAAGAACCCTTGGCAAATAGCAAGACTCGAACCAAGACCCACCGATGCTTGTACCCTGCTGAACTTCCGTGATCGATGAAACTGAAACTCTACCGCTGCGCCAACGTGTTGGTCGACAGACATACATACCCAAAGCCCAGAGCTTATAGGTATACACTCATACACGGAGTACCCGTTGGGCGCTCTGTGGATGCAGCTTTCGGAATAAAGGGTGATTCATAATTTGGTCAGTGCAGGGAACGGAAAGTAAAAAAGTCAATGACGAAAAGCTTGGTTTCATACGTATATGAAAATATGTTTTATAATGTAAGAAACTTTTGATTCTCATGAAAATTATGAACTAACAGGAAACATAATTTCTTATCGTTATGTCAAATATATTGTAAATTCATTTTAGGATTCAAATAATTATTTTAAGACATTATTATAAAAAACATAATGATTATAAAAACACGAGAAACTTAATAAGCGCGCTACAGATGCCATAACATTATTACAAATTCATATGCAGTAGTAGATTTTAATTACATTGTGTATTATATGCCAATGGCAGAAAATAAAGGGTATTCGTAAGGCTGCAGTTACATGATGCGTTTTTTTAAAAGGATCGTCAACTCGTAGACAATGACTTTAATAATGCCTGTGTTAAATTTTGTGTAAATCGATGGAAACTCGCTAAGCTACACAGCCAAATGGATGAAATTTTGCATCTATAGAAAACAGACGTTTTAAGTTTTTGATTCCAGGGATATAATGGTTTCCCGGGAGCTACTATTTGACTGCATACATGAGTATAGAAAGTTACTGTAAGCCACTTTTTAGTATTATATCTTGCTTGGTGTTCGAGACATTGAAGTCGGACATTTTAAAGTAAAAATTAGCTGCTTTTTCAATGTAAAATATGGTTTTTGGGGGTAATTTTGGGCGCTGACTACGAATTGGGACTTTGAATTGGCGCAGATGGCTATAACTTTATGCTCATCCGAATTTATGATATTTTAATTGTCTGCGAAAATGAAAATGGTCATTGAAATTATAATTGTAATATTTGTAGGTCATTAAGCGTTACCAAGAATGCACTACGAGTAGGTGGACCTACGGCACATTCCATGTGTATTCGTATGTGTTTGTGTACATACGTTCAAATGTGTGTTATGTAAGTGTATGTGTAATAAAAAATACTGGATGTTTAAAAAGAAAAGTTTGTTTAAAATATACTGTCTGTCATTGATGATTTCTTGCTTCTCGAGGGATGATTTTTTTTTTTGCGGGCTCCAGAGCCAGCCATCGCAAGTTGCGGCCGAAGTCCGTCATACCAATCATATAAAAAAATCCTCTTAGCTTAAAAAATATTATATATGCAAATAGAATGATTCTTTAAGAGTGCTTTCTTATTAAATAAAAAAAAAATATCAGAAATTGGCTTTAAGTCAAGTCGCAGCTATTTGCGCTGATTTTAAAGACAATACCCGTAATCAGCCATAAATATTACACGTACAAGCTTATTTTACGTGGAAAGAGCCTTTGATCCTTATAGCGTATTCTTACTTTAAACTTCTGACTTCGATATTTCGAGATCTTAGCAAAGATCGAATATTTTATAAGCATAAAAGTGTTTAAAAATCACTTTTTTTACCCAAATATGTTGAACTGAACTCATAAATGTAACAAATTACTTTACAATTTTAGAGTAACAGTTACAGTTGTTATTAAAAGTGATTGTAAGAGTTATGGAAATCATAATTATTTGATAACAGAACACTTAATACCTTACTCCCTAAGATGCCTGTAATTTGTCAAAGCGTATTTGAAGACAATTTTATGTAGACAATATTAAATAGCAATATCTTATGTGAATTTCTGCCTGATAACTTACTTAATATTTGGCCCATGATTTTATAAAATTGAATATATTCGGTTGTTCGTAGCTTAAAATCGGTTACCTACGTATATTCATCAAAGTACATGCGAAGAGTACAGTGCTAGTCAATATTAAACATTTTTTTATGCATACCATGAATAAGAATAATGTACCCTAACAACATATAATATAAACAATACAAAGTTTATTTTATGAATATTTCTCTCTCTTGACATAATTTTTTACTTTAAAACCTTTTTTATCGTGATTTCCAAGGTATATTTTTAGCGAATCCTATGATCGAACTCTGGACATTGCCACATATAAATGTCCATGATAACAATCATCTCTTCGAAGATCGATAATAATTTTATTGAAAGTCTGACCTTCGAACTTATTGATCGTCATTGCAAAAGCCATCTTAACAGGGAATCGTCTCCTTTGAAAAGTAAGAGGGTATTCGTTTTCACAATACAATGTTATACGGTGTAAAAATACTACGTCATTAACTTTGTCTCCCGTTAAAATTTGACATTTTAATAAGTGATTTGATGAATCAGTTATTCTAAGTCTTGTACTATTGCCTTTATTTACTTTCATATTTCTTATAAGCATTATTACACAATTTTTTCTAAAATGTAATTTATACGGAGGTAAACTATATGGGTTTGGAGAATTGAAGTATTCTGGCAGAAGGACTTCATCTAATTCACCATTGTTGCAAATGTCCGTGCTATTGATCCTTGTATAAATGAGCACTGTATTTATTTCCGAAAGATTATTTACTTGCTTGTTTATTTCATCAACATCAATATTTCGTGCTGACAGAACTGCACATTTACTCACTTCCTCAAAATTCTGTTCATCAATCATTTTACCTAAAGTATTTTCAACTATATTAATGTTTGAAGGAGAAACACAATGTTCAGGCAGAGATAAATTGTCTTCTGCATCATTTAATGATCCGTCGCCAACTGACAGTAAAAATTGTGCGAAATCTACCTCATTTGGCAAAACCCTTATGTTTGTTAACAGATTATATTTTATAAAATTTCTCCCTGATTTACTGTATTTAATGGAAAGATTCCATGTCTCAGTTTTTGTACCTTTTACCTTGATAGGAAGAAGTTGCCTGAAGTCACCACCTAAAATGAAAATTTGACCACCGAAAGGAAAATCATTACGTATGATGTTATGCAATGTTCTGTTCCTAATTTTTAAAGCATATCATGGTGCCATAGGGGCTTCGTCCCAAATAAATACTTTAGTACTTTTTAGAAAAAGACTTTCTTTAGATTGTGCTTTAATATTTTATGATGAATCACTTAACATGCCACATATGATTCAGGTTTTTTTCCATCACATGTGGTAGAAAATATGGCTACAACCTTATTTGTTCGCTGAAAGTTTTACCTTCACATATCAGCTCCTGGTTCCAAAGAAAACAATAACTGTAATTCTGGCTCATTTCGGTTTGTATTCGTAAGTAAACGCTGATTTTCAACTTTTTCTTTTATCATTTCATAAGAAAGAAACAAAGCATTGTTTTCTCTAATGACTCTTCAAAATTGTCATAGCTTTGTAACGAAGGCAAGGATTTTGGTTTATTCTATAATGGACAGCCTCTTAAGCATCAAAAAAAGCTGTTTATAAGTAGGCTGCTTATCATCAGATGGGTTTAAAGCCATATTGACTTGGTCATATATTTGTTCATGAATTTTTAAACAATAAGGTCCATTTCTACTTGAACCAAATGTTGGTAAATTTGCATTGAAAGATGCAAACGACAGGGAATTGTTATAATGACAAATGTTTTCAAAAAAGTTACTTGGCATTTCATGAGTTCCATTAAACATCGAAGAAAGAATTTCGGGAAAATCACGTACTGTCTCTTACTTAACTGTACCATGACTGCAACAATAATTGAATGATAATCTTTTACGGGCTACTTTTTCTAAACTCAAATAGCAATCATCACAGTGCATATACGGTACATCCATTTTACCTAAATAATAATCAACGCGTATCGCATCATTACGATGTGCTTAAAAAACACGATGACTATCTGCATCCCGTCGGCGTCTTTGATTTTCTAGAACCCGCAAACGTTTTTTGATCTGATAATTTATTTCGTCTTCAGGAAAACGTTACTGTTTTCTACGCATCTTGAAATCTGCTTTCATATAATCTAAAAATATTTCAAAAACATTTCATGAATCATTCCATCAAACTCTTTAGTAAAGTTGAAAAGTAACGTTTTCTAAACGTTTTAATGCGCACATTAAAAATATAGACAGTAACACATTGGCGAAAGGTTGTTAAAATGTTTTTAAAAAAAAGCATGAAATGTTGCAACTGAAAAATACATGGAATGTTTGAAATATAAATTATACAAATGTTTTATAAACCTTTCGGACCAATGACAAAATTATTTGAAGAAATATGAGATAAAATGATTTAAAAACATTTAAATAACAAAACGCAAAATATTTAATAATATTTTATTAAAATTTATATCTAAATAGTTTAAAAATGTTACAAAAATAATACATGAAGTATTCAATCAAATACTTCAGTAAAGTTTAAAGTAACGTTCTCTATAAGTTGTAATGCGTACACTATGGACGTAGGCTGTAACATTTTGGCTAAAAGTTGCTGGAATATTTCCAAAAACTTATTATAAATCTTTTTTTTTTTAGCAAAATCAAGAACTAAAAAATCCTACATAAGATTATGTTAAACATCTCACGAACTGTTTGGTGCAGTTTTTCGTACAATACTGTAGCAATATTTTCAAAAATATTTCGGATACTCTTTAAAGTTACTTTCACGAAAGTTAGATAAAATTCTCTAAGGAGTAAATTGAGATCACTTTCTACAATATTTTCCGGAATCTCTGTGTATTCTGTAATTGTATATAATAATAATGTAACAAGAACAGTTATCTGATTATTGCAAGTACTCTCGCTCAATTTTAGTCTGAAAAAAAAAACAAAAAATTTTTTTAAAACATTACGCAAATGTTTTTTTTTAAATTGTATTACAACATATCAGAAAATTTTTCATTTAAAATCTTAAAGGGTCATAAGTATCTTAAAAATTACAAATGTTGAGTAGTACAATAAGAAAAAATTAAAAAATATCCTCAGAAGTATTTTATTTTTTGGTAAATGTATAATGAAATGTTACGTGGAATTTCATTGAAATATTTATAGAAATTGATTTTGAAATCTCCAGTGGTAATTCTTTACTTTCTTAGCAAAGATACTTCAAGCCAAATTAAAATATTTTTAAAACATTGCACAATTTTGTACAATAATTTTGTATAAATAATTTTTCAAATAATTTTTAAAACGTTTCGATGATCATCGAAAAATCTTTAGAGTTAAATTATTGTAATATTTCATGTAATATTTTTAGAAAATTTCTAGAAATGTATGTGTGTGTGTGCGTTTTTGTGTGTAATAACTTTTCATTATTTTTTTATACTAAATCTTTTTCACACATTCTGTCAGCTGTTCTTTACTGTGATAAATTTTATGTAATTCTTAGACTTGATAAGTTGTTGGTAAATTTATTTGATGGCAAACAATAAATATTTAGATTACAAATGAGGATAAATACAGTGTACAATGACTTGTTTTACGAACTGAATATTATTTTATCTACTTTAAACAAATTATTCTACTGTGTTGAATTTTAAAAGCTTATGAGGAAAAAAAGCTTCATTGCAGTTGTACCAACTTCTTAGAGTTATAAACCATCAGGCGATCAGCCTTGCCATTATAAATCTGTATAGATACAGTTTGAATACAGAACACTATCTGTGGATGAACCATCATATCAGCATCGTGCAGTGTAGCGTGTTGTACCCAATGTTTTTCTTTTGTGTTATCTTTCACTTTGATACTTGATTTTTTATATCTGAACTGACATTACAAATTTTTTTGCTCTTTATTAAATTGGTGAATACCTTTATTTCTACACTTAAAAATAGTAGTATATCTTATTCATTCACTTATGCGTACACGAGAGGTTGAGTGCGTGGAAAAATTATTTTGCTATTTCTTGTACGCATGGGACTGATGTACAGGCGTAATTTATTATCAGGCACTGTATATATTAATTGAAATTTCACCTAATATTTAGTGTATCATGAGGAACCAGTCGAATTTGTGTATACTTAAGTGTTTTAAACGCTGCCAAGCAAAGGTGCCGTACACGCCGTGTACACTTTCCATTGCATTTTATTATTTATGTCGAAGGAGGTCTGATAGCTGGAAAATAATTAAAGAAATTTTTAGTCAGAATTTCGTCAACTGTCTTCAGAAAGTTAAACAGGTAGGAAAAATATTTGCATCCCTCATACATTCATGAATAACTATGTAGTAGAGCCCAAGTACTACTTTTTCTTCATAAGTTTTTCTTTATTTTTAAATGTGATTATAGCCATATACCTATGCGCTACGTATACAGTAAATTGTATAAGAGACCCTTATAGTACCATACAATAATATAAATCTGCTTGTACATTGTAATGGCCTCATGGATAGACGCTTCTTACAAAACAAGCTATATAGAATTTTGTCCTTATTATGAAACATCGACTGACCTCTTATATTTCACTTTCATTAGAATTCATTATTAGTAGCAGCAGGCAAAAACGTTACTTGTTTAACATTTTTAATTCAATGTTCATAAGATTTTAATGAAAAGAGAAAAAATATGTGGTTTTAATGCTCCAGTAGGTTCAAATGTATTATACCACAGTTTAAGGATCATTAGTAAGAAAGTGAAAAATTTAAAATTAATTTCTGAAACTATTCTTAAGAAACTCTCTGGTAAATTTTGAAAAAATTTTCAATTTTAGTTAATTCTTCAGATAATTGCTTGGAAATTGAATATTGAAAATAATGTTTCCAGAACTTTTCTGAATATTACATGACATATTACAATAAATACACCTTCTCGATTTTTCAATGATTATTGGAACATTTAATGAATTATTAGCAAAATGATTTATGAAAAAATTGTGTCTAAAATCGTGTGATGTTTCTTAAACATTTCGATCTACTCTTCGACTTAAACGTACTTTGGTGAAAAAGTGCAGATTACAAAATTTATTTCAAGAACTATTCTAATAAAATTCTTAGAAACATTTCAATATACATTAACCAAAGTGTTAAGCCAATTGGAACACTTCCAAAGATTTTGATAATTTTAATTTTTTTATTTTAGAGTCGTACTAAACATTTTCACTTTTCGAGATACTTTCCAATTTACGATTTTGGCTAAAACGTTTCCTAAAGTATTGTAGCACTATTTTATTAAAAACTTCTGTGAAAAAACGGAATGTTTGTTAAAAATATTACTTAATAATTAATAAAAAATTTACAAACTTTCCTACTTCAGTTTTTTGCTGGATGATTAAGATTACAAACCAATCCAAAATTTTAATCCATAGATTATAAAATAATTTGTGTTACATTTTGAATATATTTTACAAATATTATATTTCATACTTAATTTAATATTTCTACGATTTTTATAAAACGTTTCTGCAACATGTCTCGAATTTTTCTTTATGACATCTCGTATTTCTTCGTCGAAAGATATTATGCTATAATTTTTTTCATCGGTACTTCTCGTTGGATCTTTTATCAGTCTTTTTTTAACTAGCAGGAATCGATAAACAAATAATTTAGAAAACTATTTGGGTTCGATGACTTTTTATTACTTTTTACAATTGTGAACCATCTTAAATTTTTTTTCTGTAACAAATAATTATGATCATTTTGAGTGTACAATAAGTTAAATTGTTGATTTTTGCATATGAGTTTAAAATAAATAATTAGCAGATAAACTCGGAGGGGGAGGTTTATGAAAAAAAAGTGTACATATATTCTCGATAACATAGGTTTTTTTAGTTTAATAATTATGTGGTTTTATGTATTCTTTTGTTTGTTTCAATAGCTTACCCAATTAAATTTCGAAAATCCATGCCAAAAAATAGAAAAAAAATGGAGATGAATGCCAGGCACATTTGACGAACAGCTAAAACAAAAGCGAATTATATTTTAACAATGTACTGTTAAATTTATCATCGAAATCTACAAATGATAGTCTACCTTTAATAGTTACCTAGTCAAGAAAAACAACACTTTCTTCATTGATAAAAGCCAATGATAGTGATCCACTTTCACCCCAATTTTGCGATACCAATATCGAGCTAGATCATTTCTGTTATGATGATAAATATGGAAAAATAACAGTTCAAAATGTGATTCTTGAAGAATCATACCATCTATCTTGTTGGAGTTTTTTGCCGAACATCACAAGCTACGGATCATAACGTCTTTTTGCGAGAATTTGTTACGGAAATCAATAATTTATTAATAAATTGCTATGTTTTCGAAGCAGTGACTAATAACATTTCATTTCACGGATTGATCTTGGACGCTCCAGCTAAGGCCTTTCTCTTATGTACAAAATTCCATAGTAGTTACTGTAGTTGTCGTTAGTGTACAATTGAGGGCGAATACTATGAATCTGTTTCTTTTCCTACAACTAATAAAGCAACCTTACGAGAATAGTATTCTTTTTACTTAAGAACTCAGGTTAAATTAGAAAATTTAGAGTATCTTGGGGAATATTAACGGGGACCGACTGTACTAAGTACTGTTCAAAATTTTGGTTTAGTCTCCGATGAACCCCTTGATAGTATGTATCTAGTGTTTCTTGGGGTCATGAAGCAAATTATTCGACATTGAATGGGTAATAAAGATCGGCAAAACAAAAAATATAAGTTGACAAGTGTGAAAATAGAAAAAATTTCGGATGGGTTAAAATCTTTGAAACTACTATCGCTATTTGAATTTAACAGACGCTGTCGTTCAATTAAATATTGAAAATTATAGAAAGCCACCGAATTCCGTCATTTTTTATTGTATAGAGGAGCTTTCATTTCAAAACATATCTTGAAACCATAACTTTATAGTAACTTTCTAAACCTACATCCAAGCATCCTAATACCATCGAATAAACTATTAGATCGCAATCTAGATAACATCAAAATTTGGCGAGTTCTTACTCATTGTTTTTATATTTTAATTTTAAAATATTTATGGTAAATGTTACTTACAATGTCAACGGTCTATTACATATACCTGCAGATGTTTTAAAGTAGGGTACAACATACACTTTAAGTGCCTTTCTATTTAAAAGTTATATTTGTTTGATTAAAAAGTTAATTAGGAAGGGGGAAAAGCCTTTGCAGCAAATCACAAAAAGACTTTCAGAGTATGAAACCGTAAAGGTACTACAAACATTTGACATGGACTGCGATTTCAAAGTCGAAAAAATGCATAAAAGTGGTGTTTTGACTGAGTCAGGTAAATTTGGTACACAGTTTTAAATTTTGTTAACTAGATCATGTAAAGTAGTTGTAATCGACAAAAGAAATAACTGTATGATTCTAAAAGATGGTTCTATTGTGAATATTATTATTATTGCGATGAAAGACAGCATTGCTTATATTATCGGAAAAAAATCCTGATAAAAAAAGATTTATATTCATTGCATAATGTAACTAGTAGTTTATTTGGTGTAAGTATGGTTAAAAATTGTGGAACTCTGAAAAGTTGGCCATGTACAATGATACATGCAAAAATTTTCAAAATTCTGGGTTCTCATTATACTGTAACGTTTCCAATACTTTCCTCTTTTAAATGTGTATTCTTATTACATATATGTAATACGCAGTAAAGTATTGGATGCAGTATATATATATATATATGTATGAACTGCATTGTGTAATTATTTTAAATATTATAATTTTCTTTTCCGATGTAATTTACAATAGAGATAGTACAACTAATAAAAACGTTTGTATAATCTATTTTCACGAATAATGTTTAACTATATGAAAAACCAAGAACAGTTAATCTTGTTTTGGAAAAAGAATTTGTAAAGTGGAGTAATAAAGATTTTTCATAAAAATATTTATTTCTTATGACTCTTGATTTGTAAAATACAGTCATAGTAGTTTAAGACTGTGGTCTGATGATGTCAGAATGTCATATATTTTACCTCTGAAATTGTAACTTTCTGACGTCATAAGGTACGGGAATTTGTAAATATAAAGATTTCTACCGCCGCTAATTGTTTTCACGTAATACAATTAAAAATGTTCGCAAAAATTGTTAATATTTAACTTTACGTATCAAATATCACGTTTTTCTAGAAATCATAATGCAACATCAAAATATTTCTCTCCCCAAACCGTAGATTTTTGAAATTTTTTTGATAATAAATTCGTACAAATTAAAATTACACACTTATTATTGGATAGTATTCAGCCAGCTAGCTTAGTTAATTAATTCTACCTAAAGTTTCACGGCAATTCCAATGCAAAAATGTTTATGATACAAATTAAAATATGATAAAAGACACAGTCACTTATATTTACGCACTATATGAATCTGGTTCATAACCTGCACTAGCTTCAGCTGTATTATTGTCAATCAAGGTTATTTATTCGTTACCTTTTAATAGATACAATAGTACAACAAAATCTTAAAAGTATGTCCTTTACGCAATGTTAAATAATATATTTCTACATAAAAATACACAAAAAATATTGAATTCGATATATTTCCTCGGTAATATGTTTTTATTGTGATTATGCAGGAAAAGAAAAATGAGACCGTTTAGCATTATTATAGATGATAAGTTAGAAATAAGACTCATACTTATGCCTTGGTTGAAGGATGATTTTTGTCCTTTCAACATCCGCCAGACAGATTTCCAAACGTAAAACAAGTGATTGTAAATTTAACAGATCCAGAAGAAAAGTGGGTAGAAATAAAAATCGAAAAAATTATGAAATACCATGGTAATTATTATTATGATTTAAATTTTGAGTTTACTATAACTATGTTTCACTTATTACTGATACTGGGACTATCAGGGAGTCCCAACAGAGATACATCAATTTTTTTTTTATTTGGCCTTTAAAACTACCTTGTGATGAGGATATTATTGCTCTGAATCATCTGTACGTATAAAAATTTTTTTTTTTATGTATCCAGAAAATTTTTAAAACTTAGTAGTACTTCGTAAATCGCATAAACTAGGCATATTCTTGGTAAGCAGACATTCTGCGAGTTTTCGGGCTGTTAAAAGAATTACAAAAAATATCCATGACTACATCCAGCGGAAAAAAATATAAATGTACAAAAATAAAAGAATCATTTTGTCAGTAAATAAGCTAATTTTGTAATAGCACTGCTACCAAGGGGTCTCCTGAAAAGTTATTGAAATGATTTTCGCTAGTTTTTGTGGTTAAAAAAAATTCTAGACATGTTTATTCTCTATGAATTTGTATACTTATCCCGAATATCATACGAAATTATTTGAAATCATTTTTAAGAATCAAGCACGGCTGAATTATTAGTTAGATTGGTAGTTATAGTTGTAATTTCGTAAGATTGTCGCTGTATTTATATATGTGAATCTATTATTTTTATTTGTAAAAAATGTAATACTTATTAATAATAAATGTATATAATTTGTTCCTTACCAATAAGCCTAAGAGAAGTTTTTGATATTACATACTTGTGTTTCTGTGAGCAGAAGTAGTTGAAACATTTATAATTTATTTGCCTAAATATTTGTTTTTTATTTTTTAAAAAAGGTTTCATCACAGTTCTAAAAGCATTTGTTTTAAATTGTATCTTTGATTTTATTATGAAACGCATTTTCGACATGTATATTTAAAAATGCAGTCCTGTTCAATTCTTAAAAATTATTTTAATTCATTTTCTATGATATTCTGAAAAAGTATGCCGATTTATGGAGAATAAACATCTCTGGAATTTTTTATATACTCAAAAAATTTGCGCATATCAGTCTCAGAATTCTTTGGACAGCCAGAAAACTCGCAGAAAAAATACAACAAATTTTTCATACTGATAACTAAGAGCAACGAACTCCTCACTAAATACTAATTTGCAAAGCCAAAGAAGAAAAAGAAAGAATTTCTATCTCCCTGCTTACAACTCCCTGCTATTGTCAGTTGCGTAACTTACTATTCATCATAAAAAAAGTGTTCGTGCGTACATCTAGTTTGCGGCAAAACTTTTATTGGCTGTTTCACTTGTTATCATCTAAAATTGTAAAGTTTTGATGATAAACACTATTGCAGAGAATTTAATATGGAATACTCTATATCAAAATAGCAATCAATTTTTCTTAATTTCTAATTGCTCTACACTCGAGAGTTGTGCATGAATCTCTTTATGCATGATATCCAAACAAAGTAAAAATGTCAGATAATTGCAAATTTTTTAGATACTTATGTTAGAACTGTTACTGAAATGAACACTTCCGGTATAGAAGATCTAAGTGATCCGAGTGATTATGAAAAACTTAGAATAACTAGAGTCCAGAGAAATAAACGGCCCTTTGACGTCGATTTCGTAAGTACTTTTGCTACATCTGTAAGTTTCACGTCACGCTAAAAAAATAATTGTTCTAACGCCTGACAACGAGAATTTCGAGGCAGAAGATGATTCACCTCTTCACTTGCGAGTAAACTTGAATATGTTTTAACAGGCAGATCAAGCAAAAATCGATTTTGAATCAGGCAATGCTAAAAATATAGATACCTCGAAAAATAATCAAAAGGCAAAAATCCAGTCGATATAATCATAGGTAATATTAGTACATCAACTTAAAATTATATTAGCGATTTATTGACTACTTTTTGTACCTCTTAGAAATTTCCGCGTTACATCTGTATAGTTATTTAAAATATATTCCAGTATAAGTAGCGCATATATTTTTTTTCTCAAGTCTCATCTGTTTTGAGACGAAAGTAATTCCATTTGACTGAGAGCTAGTGTCGTAGAATCTTTTTTTTCCTTCAGAGTATGTTCAAAAATCATATCTGAAACGTTTTATATAATGTATTTTGTTATCATTAGGTTTACAGAAACAAATTATTCAGGCAGTTCACGATAACTCTGCCAAAATTGATAATCCACAAAAAAAAAAAATATCAAGAATGAACGAAAACAAATCATCTTCCAAAAAATTACAAATCTACATTGAGGAAAGGACGCTGATGCCAAAATATTTTTCTATTTACACAAACGGGAATGATCAGGAAAAAAAATCGTCTCTGTGAAAGAAAAGTTAATAGACAAAAAATCCATCAAATATGTAGTAAGTTTGCCAACAATTTAGTTTCATGAACTTACGTATATTATAAGTTATGATACATCGCTTTATATACTATCTAATTGTTAAAAATTAAATTTTTCTGCCTCGGGCAATTTTGAAATCCTGGTACACCCTCGGTAGAAAAAATAGGATTCGCTACAATTGAGAATCCAACCAAGGGGGTCCCAACAATCCCGAGGGCGTTGCTTCGCAAGCGCCTTCGGGCCCAGAGACCGCCCTGGAGGGATGCACATTTGGGACGAAAACTACTATTTTCATACTATGCAGTGTAAAAAACATTGGATGACTATTACTACATTACATGAGGGTAAAAAAATCGACCTGCAGTAAATACAGGAAGTTTACTGTTAAAAGTTAAAAATTTTACAGTTTTATTGTTTAAAAAGTACTTACAAAAAATAGCTCTGAAGTTAACCATAAAACTGTATCTTGAGCGTTGCCGTCAAAAATAAATAAGTACTACTCTTTCATAGATAGTTTATTAACTACTATTAAGCTTTATTTAGAATGTTACTATTATTTCAAGGTCTAGAGTAGATTTAATTGGTTTGTAGATTCATTAAATTCTTTGTATCAATCGCAACTGCGGAACCACCGAAAGAAACTCTGATATTATCAACTTATAATGGTAAAGTTATTTTATTTAATGCAGGTCGCTTTATCACTCTCAATTAATCTAGTAATTGTCAACTTGAATTTTTCACAGTGTAGGCCCAAAGTGTGGCAAAGACTATGCACCCTTGGGCCGCGCTTTGTTCCCTTTTCATCAATTTGTGCTAACATGCACTGAGAGAGAATTGGTCGAGCTGCTCTGCTGACTGGACATACCGTGCCACTAAAATCAGTAGCGCTGCTCTCAGTCTCGGTAGGACTGACTCCCTGCCGGACTGGGGGCTGTCTCCCTCCAAGCCGGAGTACCGAATCTCCAATACCAAGCTACAGAGGCTCTAAACGACTAGTCGCGCCGCTCCACCACTTTTAGGTGTAATACGTACATG
>JAPYYV010005619.1:415-22121 GCA_030522625.1 Copidosoma aretas | reverse complement strand
GTTTCTCGAAAACGGCGAGCGACAAAATTGGCTCTTAAGCAGCGAATCAGCAACAAATAAGCAACAAATTATCTATGAGTAATTGAGCCTTTAACATTAATCTAACGTGTTACGGGGCTACGCTGATATCGTCAACTTGTGCACTCAGCGTGTATAGGCTAAGGCATCTGGTTCAGTCCGGATTTCAAAACCAATTCAGGAAGCAACAAATAAGCAACATTTTCTGGTTCCTATACACATTCAAAAATATCATTAGTTTTGAAAATATCGTCAGTGGCGACGCTAGCTTAATATCAAGCCAGCATATCCATTGTTTTCCGTAAACGGCTAGAGCAACAAAATCAGCTCTTAGAAAACAAATTAGCAACAAATTGGCAAAAAATTATAGTATTTTTAGTTTTGCAGCCTTATATTGTAGCTATACTAGCTTAATATACATACAAAATACACTGGAAGTTAGATTTTTTTTTGTCCATACGCAAGTGTGGTCTGCTGGCGTGATACGGACAATCGATAGTATGGGAATCAGTAGGCTATGAATTTTTTTATATAAACTTACCTGTGCATTATTTAAGACGTATGTCCTTAAGTATTTAAGCCCTGATTCGTCAAAAAGAAAAGTTTGATGACACTGTAGCACTCTAATCGGTCGATTAATCGAATTCCTTGAGATCAGTAGGTTCTACAATCTTAATTCTTTCACTACAAATCCATTACAAAATACCCTGCTGGTTAGATTTTTTTTTAATGTAAGGTCGACCCGTACGCACGTGTGATCTGCTATCCTGGCAATATGTAAGCCGATCATCTCGTGTTTCGAAATCGGTTGGCTCTACGAAATCAATTCTTTCACTGCGAATTCACTACAAATTAGCTACAAAATACCATACAAGTCAGATTTTGTTTTGAGCCAGGGATTGGCCTATACGCAAGTGTGATGTGCTGGCGTAACATCACGCTAGCAGATCATTGATTGTTTCGGAATTGGTAGGCTCTACCAAATTGATTCTTTCACTGCAAATTCATTACAAATTAGCTACAAATTACTAGTATGTTTAGATATGGGGGCGATGAGATCTGCTAGCGTGAATAAATGATTATCTCAAAAGGCATCTTACGGCATCTCTGAGACGAATATTGGTTTGTCCAGATCGTTCTGTTTCAGCTGAAAAAGTTACATACTACCGTCCCTGCAGGGTTAACTGACGTTTTTTTGCAGAATTTCCTGCAGTATTGAATTATAAGTGCCACAACATATCAAAAAATTATCATTATTTCAACAATCTTATTTCGTTTATAATTTGGCTTATCTAGGAGAAAATGAATTCAGCGAGTTATTTTACAGAAAATAAAGTACAGCCCTCATTAGCGTACCAGGACTTACAATTTTACAATGGTAAATATCGATAAAAAATGTTTATTGTTGATACAACCTAACAGTACGAAACATTAAAGATTATTATAATTATAAATTGCCTGTATAGCACGAAAAATTGAATATGCATTCAGATTAATAATAAATTTAGTACGTTTTTCATAAAGACATTAATTGTTATTGTATCAATAGATTTCAAGAAACAAACAAGTACTGCAAACATAAACGTAAAACGAGACTATTTATAGATTTCCTAAGAAGAGTTTGATCAAAGAAAGAAAATTTATTTTGAGGCAAATCAACTTTTCTGAAAGTCGAACTCAGGTCAAAATATGTGGTGAAATAAGACTCAACGACTTATAGTTATTATTTCAGGGCATGTTGCCGGCCAAAATAAAAAAAAAAAAAATCATATGAAATTAGGAACTTTAACATGGGGAATTTTAGATTCTATACCGAAAGTCATAGCTTTTTTCGGCTGAAACATGGGCCACATGCTACGAAAACGGAAATCAGGTAATTAAAATAATCTTCTTTCTCATGAAATCGCGAAAGTCAAAGGTTGCCGATCGTAATGAAACATATAATGGGTTGAAATTCTAAACCGAAGGTTAACCTCATTTTTAATTCTATTAGCAAGCCCGGCGGACTTAAATATCAGAAATAAGTAATTGTGGTAAAAAATTTTTCGAATATTGGCTTTAGCGATCGCAGAACCGAAGCTAGGGGGCTGAGGGTATGTAATTCCGCATGACTTACATTCGGATAAGAACATTGAATAACCACATAACCTAAATCCAAAGCTTTTTAACCAGTAACCCGGTGGACAGCTAGGTAATAATATTCCAATTATTAAATGATTGATCAAATAACAACATAACCTTAGCCCAAAGCAATTTACCCCAGGACCCGGGGGCAGCTAGTCAATAATATTTTTATTAATAAATGGTCGATTAAATAACAACATGACTTAAATCCCAAGCTTTTTAACCCAGTAACGCGGGGACAGCTAGTTATTGTTTTGATTATTAAATGATTGATAAAATAACAACATACCCTTAGTCCTAAGCTTTTTAACCAAGTAACCCGTGGGATAGCTAGTTAATAATATTACGATTAATAAATGATTGTTTAAATAACAACATAACCTAAATTTCAAGCTTTTTAATCCAGTAACCTGGGGGACAGCTAGTTAATAATATTTTGATTATTAAATTGTTGATTAAATATATGATATTAACGTACAATAAACAATATTAACTAACTGTCCCCCGGGTTACTGGGTTAAAAAGCTAGGGATTTAGGTAATTATGTTATTTAATCTATAATTCAATAATCGAAATATTATTAACTAGCTGTCCTCTGAATTACTTTGTTTAAAAGCTTGGGATATAAGGTAATTGGGGTTTCTTTATGTAAGTTATACGTTTACTGGGTTTAATTTCTTGAGTGTTTGGATTTTTGAATTTAGAATCTCGCTCTTTAGAATTCCCTGCAATCCAGAACACTGGTCATGCACAGTGTATCAATACTATCAGCTGTTAATTGAGTATCGTCATCCTTCGAGTTTAACTCTTGTTTTTTTTTCGTTAATAAATACATTGAATACTCTTATCTAAAGTCGTAACGCAAAGGCAACCCTGTGTTTATCCAACTTCTTTTTAGTTGTGTTTTATCTAGTCGAAAACAGCACAAGGTATGAAGAACAATGAGTAAAGCTCTTTTTTCACATGATGGAAGATTGAATCAAGTTTTGTGAAAAAGTAAGGGTGAATGTACCGTTGAAGCATTTGAGCATACAACAAAATAATAAAGTTTGTAACAGTAAAAAAAAAGAAAAAAGTACACCACGGAAACGTACAGCCGCGACCCGCGTAATACTATAACTCGATAACCTGTATTGTAATAAGTATAGCAAATAAGGAGCATCCTAAAATGCACCGATGCATGCGTGCGTGCTTGTATGTAAGACGTCTGTTTCCCTTCTACATTCTTTTTCTAGACCAAGTTGCTAATAATCTGAAAAGTTTTTTTCGTTTTTAAGGAAGAAATGATTTAGGTGTCTAATTAAATTCAAAAACTTTATGTAATTGATGCATAATTAAATATTAATACTTAAATTTTTGAAAAAATTGATAATTTTAAAACGTAGCTTAAACAATATAAAAATTATTTGTGTTAATATTAATGATATCATAACGTAAATGTAAAAAAAAACTAAGTCATTACAAGATGGATTGATGGTACCTCCTAAGAATACTGTTATTAATGAAGACGACATAAATGAAGAGTCTAAAGTTCATAAAATTTAAATCACCAAAGAAAACAGAGTACTTTAAGTAAGGAAAGTCATGAACTTAATATAAAACGAGAGAATCATTTCACAGTAGTTCGTAAAGAAAAACCAAAAAGTAATATTTTAATAAATACGAATAATGCTCGTTATGTTCTACTATCTGATTTCATATTTCCAAATAATAATCAGAATCGTTCTTGCCAGAAAGAATGATTTGAAAAATTAAAATGGCTAGCTTATGGTCAAAAACAAGATAATATATGTTGTTTTAATGCATAAAAGCATTGGATTCAAATTTAAATTTTTTTAAATAATTTACTTAAGTGTAAGGTTGAAGAAGAGATTATATTAGAAACTAAGTTCTCTACCTAGAATCACTTGAATACCATAAACTTATCTTTCTTTTGATTTATCAATTTGTATAAGACTCTTTAAGGTTAAATAATTGTACAAAAAAAAAAAAAAACAATATTTATTTCGAAATCAAACGTATATTTTAAAATAAAATTTTTGACAAGTGAATAATCTCGATAATCTGTATATCGATCGAATATTAAAATAAGAAAATCTAGCAATAAAATTTTTTTTTAAAGGAGAGTTATACATGGTTTCTTTTAATATGAACATTAAAAAAAATATGTAAGTGTCATTTATTTAATTATCTTCAAATTACTCTCTATTGACTATGAATCTTGTCAAGAACCGTACAAATTTGACAAATACTCTATTCACTCGTATTTTATATAGTTTTATTACTAATAGTTTGTTGCACTTTAAATGTGTTTAAAATTTTAGTTTTATCATTAGCCGGAAGATTTTAAAAAACTTTGTCTTCTTCATATACTCTAGTAATATATCAGATATGATTTTTTTCATGTTTAATTGAACAATTTCTTTCATTAAATTTAATGTCTGTGATATTTCACTTACAAACCCATTTAGAAAATTGAAAAGATGCGCAGAGAATCCGAGGGATGCGTACACACGTGCGTGCGCGTGAGCGTGCGACATTTTATATGAACAATTAGAATTATCATTTTTCTACTGATAATAAAAACGTTTAACTTTATATGACATCTGCAATGTATAAAACGCTTTATAGACATAGAGATGCAAAAATCTTCATCAACGTCTATTTGTGAATATGCATGCAGAAGTGTAACTTTTTTCAAGTTTCTGAAAATATTGAAAAAATTGACAAATTTCGTGATCTTTATTCATTATCATGAACATATATTCGAGAACTGAGATACGCACAACAACATAAACAAGATGCAATGGCTATTATAAGAACATATTTTGTACTGGATACATTTATAACAGTGACGTAAACCAAAAATTGTAAGAATCAAAATTGGTTTTGGAAAAATTTTAAAAACAACGACGCCAAACAATACACCTGATATTAAAGTGAGGCAACTCCACAAAATTACAATGAATTTTAGAAGACATAACACGTAATAACATCTGTGGAAAAGTACAGGATTATGTCGACACAATTTTGTTTTAACAATATGGCTCACCACAAGCACAGATATGAGGATGTTTGTCCCGCAAGTTCTACCGCCAGCAGCGCTGCTGCAGATAAGCCATTATGGCGTCTGACTCATTAATACAGATATACCGATAAGTATACAGATACGGAAAAGGTCCATAACAATCACCGGCACCAGATTCAACAGTTACTGTCATTACCATTATCTGTGTTAATATACTTGGGGATTGTGGATCAATTACGTGGAAAATAAACAAGACACTGGTATTATTAATAAGCAAGATTTAATAAAGAGAACATAGTAAGCAAATTGACACGACACAGCCAAGCCGGCTGAACGCACGCACGCATAACCGCATGCTTTGACGGACAGATAAAATCTAGCCTGTGTGCTTCGTGACAGCACCAGGCGTGCGCAAAGCCTACGCCTGCAGTACCCTGGAGATGACGCAACTTGTCCATCTCCCTTACATTATCATATATATATATAGTCTACAGTATAAATGTATAACATACTTAATACGCCTCCTTATATTTATACTGGTCTCATCTACTTAATTTCTTACATCTAGCAAATTTCTGAACTTTTCAAATTTCAACCTCCTAAGAGATTTTGTAAAAATTTCCACAATATTATTTTCTAAATCCACTTTCACAACACCAATAATTCTATTTAAATAACTTTCACTAAGAAAATAATAGTGAACTTCTATGAACTATCAATTATTTGTAAAATTACCAAATTTTGCTATGCTTACAGCTCCGGAATTATCCTCATAAATTTTAATCAGTTTATTTAAATTTAAATCAAAATCTTTCATTGCATCTTTTATAACTTTCAACTCATTAACAGCCTCTGATAACACAACATGTTCAGCTGACGTAGAAGATTTTGTTACACTGTTTTGTTTACGCGTTTTCCAATAAACTACATTTCCATAAAATCTAATTACGTGACCAGATGTGGACTTTCTATCTATATTTTATCGCCTGCCCAATCAGAATCAACAAAACAGTCGAAGACGTTTACCTTTTCATTTTTCTTGTATATTAATTTCAAATCTCTTGTAAGGTATACATGCTATAAAACTCTCATCGCATACTTGAAATGTGTTTCATTAGAACAATTTTGATATCTACTTAAATAAGTTACGCTGTAACTTTTATCAGGTTTCGCTCCTGAAATAATATAAAAGAGTTCGCCAATCAAGTTTCTGTACTTCAAATCGTTTTTTGCTTCTTCTGCCTGATCTAATTTTAAATTAATTTCCATTGGAATATTATACAATTTCGCACTTTCAAGTTTATACTTATTAGCTAAAGACTCGATATAATTTTCCTGGCTCAATACTTATTCCTAAATAATTCTTTACTTTTCCCAAATCTTTCATACAAAATTTTTCTGATAATTTTCTTTTAGTCATATCAATAGTCTTTTGATTTGCAAAGCAAATTAACAAATCATCAACAAATAGAATGTATACTTCATCATTTCCATTATACATGGAATAAAAACAATTATCAACTTTACTATTTTTAAATCCTAAGCTTTTCAAATATTCATCAAAACATTCAAACCAAGCACGAGAACTTTCTCTCAAACCGTACAATGCCTTTTGCAATTTACAAACTTTATCAAAATTGCTTTCAAAGCCTTTAGGCTGCTTAACAGAGACTTCTGACTTGACTTTACCATTAAAAAATTTCAACATTCACTTCATCAATAATTAAAGTTTCATGACAACAATAAGATAGTAACATTTTCAAAGTTTGCATTGTAGCAACCGAAGAATAAATGTCTTCAATAAATTCTTTTTGTTGAAACCCTCTTACTACTAACCTAGCTTTAAATGTATTTTTATCTTTTTTAAAATAAACCCATTTTACATCCAAAACTTTTGTATCTTTAGGCTTATCAAACAATATTCAAGTTTTATTTTTATTTGAACAATCAATTTCTTTTTTCACAGAATTTTTCCAATCATCAGATTCAAAACATTTTACTGCTTCATCAAATCTTTTGGGATTATCCGCACTACAATAATTTACATAAATAGTATTATAAACATAATTTTCATCATATCTGTCTGGACGTTTTACATTTCATTTCGGTCTACTATTAACATTGTTCTCATTTTGGCTTCTTTTACATTCCCTTTCTCTCTCGGTTATATTATCATCATTATTATTATTATCAGCATCTTTAAATTTATCGTCTAACTCAGATTTACTATCAAAATATTTACTTTCATTTTCAACTTCATCATCATCTTTTAATCCAATAGAATATTCATCCTTTTCAATCGCATCAACGTTTTTAGCTACAATTATTCGGTGATTAATCAAAACTCTTTATCCAACATTATCATAACCTACAAGAATACCTACATCTGCTTTTCTATCCCATTTGGATCTTCTCCTCTGCTCAGGCACACGTACAAAACTCTGCTTCCATACATTTTAAAATTTTTAACATTAGATTTAATACCACAGAAAATTTTAAAAGGAGTCTTTAATTCAGCAGTATTTGAATGTATCCTGTTTTTTAGATAGGATGCCGCACACACTATTTCAGGCCAAAACCTTCTATCTATCCTAGCTTCAGATAACAAACATCTTGAAATTTCCATTATACTTTTATTATATCGTTTAGCTGTACCATTCAATTCGTGTGCGTACGGTGGACATACATCTTAAATTATTCCTTTTTCTTTTACTAGATAAAAAATTCTTTTATTCATATATTCTTTTCCATTATCGTATTTGAATTTTTTTATTTTTGTTCCCTATAAATTTTTAACTTTATTAATATACAAAACAAAACGATCATAAACATCGTCTTGTGTTATAATCGGATAAACCCTTGCAATTTTACTAAAATCATCAATAAATGTAACAAAATATTTTTCCCCATTACGTCCAATAGTATTATGAGGCCCATTTACATCAGTATGAACTATTTCCAAAATTTCTTTTGCCCTTTGTCTGCTATTCTCAAACGGTAAATTGTGCATCATGTTTTCTAAACAAGCAGCCATTTCATGTAATCATTTTCAATTTCTATCGGTAAACCTTCAGCAAGTTTATTTTTACATAACGTGTTCAAATATTTAAAATTTACATGCCCTAAAATACTGTGCCATTTTTCCTTTAAAGTAATTTCATTATTCCCGGTACACATAGAATTTACGGTAATCTTTGTTTCATATCTAATTTTACATTGAATTTTGTACAGTTTATCAACTTTATACGGAATAGCTAAAAGCGCACCCTCACTGTTATAAACTTTCGCCGTATCAGTCTGCGCAACAACTTTATTTTTGTCTTGATAAACTTAATAAATTTTCTTTCATTTATTTATCATAATATACATCAGACATTTCAATTTTTATTAATTTATCGTACACTTTAAATAACTCGAAACTAATCCGACTTTTGTCACTTCCAAACCTCTACCGTCTCCAGCATTTATGTCAACCGGATTTTTCAAATCAATACAATTCACAAAAACATCATTCCGATTTACTATATGATCAGTACAACCGCTGTCTAAAAGGCAATCGGTATGTTTACCTTTCGCTTCACCGTGCATCGCAGTCGACTCGACGACATTCGCTGAGAATGCACCAAACGACCCGTTACCTTGTTGCCATGCGTCGCCTCTGCCTTGTTCTCCCTTTGAGTCTCTGCTTCTCGAAGCTTCTCGATACGCGCCGTTTCCACGAAACTGTTGGCGCCCGCCCCTCTGTGCTCGACCTCCATAGCCAGCATTGTTTACATTCGGACAGTCTTTCTAGAAATGTCCGATTTCACCACAGCCGTAACAGGCTTTTTCTTGCTGTTTTTCGTGACTTCTCAAGTTCGACACGAAAGCATTCAATTTTACGTTTGCACTTTCACTTTTATTTTTAATTACCAACATTCTGATTTTATCGATCACATAACTTACAGATTGATCCTCTTCTTTCAACATGTCCATTAAATCACCAATATAACTGTATGATTCCGGCAAAGTTCTCAATAAATAATTCAACTTTTCTTTTTCAGTCACTGTAGCACCTGCCGCTTTCAACTTGTTCACTGCTTTTGCAAATTCACTTACAAAAACTGACGATTCCTGATAATCCTTCAATCTTTTTTTTTCCAGCTTATTCCTGTATATTATCTGCAACGCTGTTGATTCTTTCAAATACATTTAATCAAACTTTTTCACTATTCTAAATGCTGTGTCCAAATCACTGACAAAGTCGAACTGCTTATTCGAAATAGCACTGTAAATATAATTCATGACTTTCAAATCCATTTCAGCCCAATCGTCTTCCTTGTCTGTCTATACTTTTTCTCTTTCTATTACTGTTGTGCATTTCTTTAATTCCAAAAACATCGTTATCGTTTTCTTTCAGTGTGCATAGTCTTGGACATTAAACACAGGTATCGAACTTTCCATCATCTTGATATCGCTTGTATCCGTTCTTGAACCTTTTACACTTTTTGATTCTTCTTTTTCTCATTAAATATACTGCTTTAAAACCAATATATCTTTGATCACTTTTTCCAAATTTTTCTCAAACTTTTTAGTGTTGGATTGACACTTTTATTATCTATAATTTTCATAAAGAACGGCACACTAACAAAACGATACACTTTTTCACACGAACATCAGTGTAACCACGCTCTGCTACCATGTTAATATACTTGGGGATTGTAGATCGATTGCGTCGAAAATAAACAAGACACTGGTATTAATAATAAGCAAGATTTAATAAAGAGAAATCAGTAAGCAAATATACACGACACAGCCAAGCCGGCTATACGCACGCACGCACGACCGCATGCTTCGACGAACAGACGAGATCTAACCTGTGTGCTTCGTCACAGCACCAGGCGTCCGCAGAGCCTACGCCTGCAGTACCCCGGAGATGACCCCTGACAGTAGAGCTTTGGGGACAAACATGCTCATTAGTAACATTGTATTTTAATAACAAAATGATTGCACCTAAAAACATATATATCCATGGATGAAATCGTGTAAACTATGATAGTTTTGTATGATAAAAAAATCATATTAACGACGGCAGTAATAGAGCATAAGTATTTGTTAAAATCTAAAAAAATTTATAATTCAGACAAAGAAATTCCGGACAAAATTGAAAATTATGTTAATGGTAATTGGTTAATGGTGGCTGAATTGGTTAAAGCACCTTCCCGGATAGAAGGAGGTCTGGGTTCGAGCCTCAGCCGGAGCAAGCCTTTTTTCATTGTTCTGTTGATTTTCTATTGACAATTTCTTAACAGGAATCGTTGTTTTCGCCACAAAACGCGCAACATAGATCGATAAAATATCGAATAATAAGCGCAACATTTAATGGTATAGTCAATTATAATAATTCGACTTAATTGAAATATTCACCATCAAGGCATATACATAAAATATGATATATATATAAAATCATATGTTAATGGTAGATATTCAAGTCTAATAGTAACAGCGAGGAGATAACAATGATTTGCAATTCATGGTAGAATGTCTTTACACAGCATTTACAAGTTTTAAGAATATTATTAAATAATATAAAGAGAGCAATGTCATTTACCAATTAAAATTCATACAACAAAACAAGAGATACAAATTTTAAAGATAAAGATATTTTTACGGGCTTAATTAACCATTTAAATTTAAATTTTATCATGTTCAAATATGAAAGGAAATAACCGTTACATTGGCTGCGTATGGAAACAGCACTTCGGCCGAAAACCAAGGTTTAGGTGGCTCATCACCCCTATACAGCACATATTTTAAATATTTTATCACAGATATTTATTAAACGTTATAAGAAGTGTCACTTTACCTAACAATAATATAGCTAGTGCTAAATATCATACGATTTTTTTCATAAAATTTTGTCGTTTAGTTTATCAGATACCGAATCTTGAGAAAAAATAAAATACATCACTTTAATTTTTTTTAATTTATGTTTGATTTTTAATTTTTGGGCTCATTCTGGTCCTTAAACAAATGCATTGGGAGTCATCAAGGATAAAAGTGCAAAAACTTGGATAGCTTTTCCAGAAAATGCTATATATTCCTGTATGACTAGCCATATCCAATTTTCCTGAAGTAAATAAATCTATCGTTTTAAAATCTTGTGCAAAAGTCAGGGATTGAGTTTTTAAAAAAACTCTTAAAACTCTTAAATTTAATATGGATCATTTCATAAATTGTTTAAAAGATCTGGGAATTTTTTTAAGGATTGTATTTTTAAGTTACTATATCAAGAGTTTTTTCAGCAATATCAAAACTTTTACGGTAATGATAGAAAGTTCAAAGAGTTTTTGAATAACTGTTAATCCCTAGGAAAACAGAAACATAATGAGGAGTGACCGCAGAAAAGTTGACTCCAGTGGCGCTGATTGTACTTAAGCCTAGATGGCGTTCTAACTTAATGAGAGTAAGGGAGACAGTCAGTTTCCCCTACTTTTTATCCCAGATTTACTGTCTCTCAACTTATGTGCGGTCACTCCTCATTGAGTATTCGACATTTATTTCCTTCTTATTGTATATACCATACAGGATTTATTCGGAAATCCAGAAGTCCTAAAAGATGCACGGCTCGTCAGAAGCCTTAATGAACCTTTGGGAACAATATATGCAACGTATACTAATACAAGAAATGCCCAAATTTTTCGAAAAGATTATACTTTGAAAATTAACCCTTTCTTTTTAAAAAGTTATGATGAATTAAAATCGTATTGAATACTATAAAACGATTTAATCATAACGGTTTAGTATATCGCACTTACTGGATACTGATAGAATTATCTTACAGCTTTATAAAAGCTGTCTATGTCAAAGCAAGCTACTCAAAACTAACATAAAATGCATCGTAAGTCATCATTTTTTGAAGATAATGTGTGAGTTTTAAGAATCTTTGCTAATATATTTTTTATTTTTATAATATTTTATGATTAGAAACATACATAATAAATGCTACTTACAAACACTGATCACAGCAAATCATGTAACCATCGTCATGTTCAAAATCACTGGAAAAATATAAATAAATTACTTTTAAAAATTATTTTTACCTTCATATCTTGTATGAAACGTAGAGAATGGTAGCAATTGGAAAATATTATGAATAGAATAATTTTTAATAGGATAAAAAATATTCTTAAACAAGATAATTATGGACATGCCATTTTAATTTGTAGAAAAGTATTGCCACCAAAGCCAAAGGCAAGGATGGAAATACCCATAAATATTAGTCATACTTTTGCTTTACGTGACGTATAGACTTTTAATGTTATTTCTATAAACTATAGTTTTGTATATATGTAGGTGATAAGGAAAATCTGAGCTTCTTAATAAAAATCGTATCATCAAAACAGTATAAAACATTCATCAAATGGATTAAGCCGTTGAAGCTAAATTTAAAGATAATAAACATGCGGAAGATAATGTAGTCAATTGAAGTAGCCGATTCCCATAGTCCGAAAATAAATGCATGTTTTTACTCCGAAGTTTAGTGATCAAAGAAATAATTTTGACGCAGGAATTAAATGTTTGATATTATTTTTCAATTATTTTGTAATAAATATGGCAACAGGAATTTTAAGACTGAAAATACCACATCAACTTTTTCAAATACTAAGACATCCAATATCAAAAGAGTTCAGTAAAAATAAAGAAAAAAATCTACTGCCATAGGTGATAAGTAAGACAATACCATATACAACGAGTAATGCTATCTTCATCGTCTCCTCCTTCAGGTGCTGTTTCTGTCTCTTCATCTTCTGGTTCTACTTCACGACCAACTTCACTGCTGATGGCACTAGCTGTATCATCATCTACTAAAAATTTATTGGTAACTTGAAAAAATAAAACTCAAAAATGCATATTACGAATGAGAAAATGCCTACAAAAATGGTTTACCGTGGCTCAGGATTTGAGACGTTTGATGAATACCCATGATCAATGGATCCGATTGATTAAACTGATTTTTGATATGTAGAGATGGTGTGAGGGGCGATGGTGTGCGAGGTAAAGGTGCACCATAATTATGATCTTGTAAAATAAATTGCAGACACTGAAATAAGAAAACATATTTCGAAATTTAAAAAAATCGAAGAAGTGAAACAAGCATAAGATGTAAAAATTTAAACCCAACTGGGAACAGAGTGAAGTTTAAAATTCAATCAAATTCTACTGTCTATTTTTGTTTAACCAATAAACGTTAAGAAACTGTGGGTTTTGATTCGATAAGAGTGACGCACAGTGCAATATTGCTAAACCCGGGGTCGCTTAGAGTAAAAGTCATATGCATCAAATAATTTAGCCACAGATTTGGATTCATATTTTACACTGAAAGATCTTAACTAATTTTTTATTTCTAAATTTACAATAATACTACTAAGGAATTATAGTTTTATTTCGAAAATTAACAATAAAATTTAGATATGTATGGTTTATGATTCGTCAGATATTTTTCTGTTAAGCATTCATTACGTATTCTGTTAAACATTCTTCGATTCCTTCTTTTGTTCAAGAGTGTTAGACTTCTTCTTATTAATGGCTGTGACCTAACCTTCTTCAAGCCATTATGTGGGAATAATAAATGACATGAATGATGTAACCGTTAAATTTATCACTTTGTTCCTTAGGCTGTAACATTTTTGCCAGAAGAGAAGGCTCCTGTAGTTGTAACAAAAATATTATTAAAAATTTGTCAGTGTTACTTAATTAAGTACACTTTTACAAAGAATCAAATTTGTATTAACTCTTTTTTAGAGATTGAATTATTTTATTTCATCTTTTAATAGAGCAAATTGTAGGTTCCTACTTTTTTGAAGAAGGAATGTGTACTTCACTTTTTCGTTAAGAATCAATTATTCGATTCCATCTTTTGTAAAAGCAAATTTTAGTTTCCTACTTTTATAAAGTAAAAAATGAAATTTTATTCTTTTAAAAGATTTATTACATTGATTCACTCTCTGCAAGAGTAAAAAGGAGCTTTTCATCTTTAAAAAGTAAGAATCAACCAAAAAAATCTTTAACAACAAGCAAAATAGTTAATTCAATCTTTACAACGCCGAATTTCATTTATTTGGACATGGAGTGTACATCTACCACATAACTACTGCACGAGTCATTTAACGTCAACTCTCCTAGCACAGCATGGCAAGCATCGATGGTATCAATTCTCTGCTTATGATAACAGTTCAAAATACAAATAGGAATGTTATTGGAAACAGATATCAGTGCATTTTTATCTCAGCTATCGAAACATTCATTAACTTTTTTTGTTTGACCATTTAATTCTCGAACCTCAAAAAACAAGAAATAAACTGAAAATCTGTTTTTTGTTTTTTAAATGTGTACCGAATTTTGTTCATATAGTCCTGAGTAAAAGATCAGCTGTATCTGCACTTATGTGGCTTTTGAAAAAAAGAACTTTTTTAGTTATTTCAGGCCAACTGATAGAACGCAGTTTTACACGTTTTTTATTTCGAAATAACGGAAAAAATACCTATTTTTCGTAAACCTCATCGACGTAAAAAGACTTCGTTATTTGACTAGAACTATGGAGAAACAAATTAAAAGTACGTAAATAAAAAATTCAGCCCGTCTATACCGTCATGGATAGTGTCAACAACTTATCGTATATTCAGCGCAAATGCTGAGCTAGCAGCGGACTGAGTTGAGCCAAACCAGCGCGCTGGGTGAGCCGATCGTGTGGAACAAGCTCAGCTCTGCAAGGCTTGAGCATGCATGATGCACTTGTTAGGAACAACTCTTGTTCCGATTTCCTCAGTTATAATGCCGAAGTTAAAGTCGCTGTAGTGACAAGTAATACAGCTACGGCTTGTACGGGGCACCAACTTAGCTAATTTTTTTTAAGCTCGATTTTAAGCTAAACAGTAAGGCCTCTGACGCTCGTCCCGCCACGCTGGGAAGGTTAATGTACAATGACTTATGTATGATAGTGTGAAAGTCACTAAATAAACATAACTCCTCTACCCTGTGAAATACTTATAACCAACATTTCGATCTCATATGTAAGAGTAAGGATGAAAATGACGTGAATGCTTGTGAATCAGGACTTTACATATCTACTGCAAAGATAAGAAATATTTAAGGGGCCAATGTTATAAGAATTCGAGTGGCTTAAATAAATATCATGAAGCAATTATTATAAGAAATGCGTCAGAAATAACGACTGAATAATAAAAACTTATAAAAAAAACTTTTTTCATGACACTTATAATTTGAGTTAATAAAACGAATAATATAATGTAGGTAAATTGACATCAAGAGGCTTGAATAATATTTTTAATCTTCAACAGGAGTCAGAAGAAGGTGCTGTACTATTTTTACCTAGTTTTAGTACATATTTTGCATAGTGAATTACAAGGTGTCAAAATTGAGCCAATGATATGTGTTCAAAAAACTATAAAATGAATGCTATTTAAATAAACGGTAATAATCATGGAGAATATTATTGGCTTGCAGCGCCCCCCCCCCCCCCCTTCGAAAGTGTTCTCTTGGTGGAGAAGCAGTCACTGGGAGAAGAAGTTAAGTTAACAGCAAAAAATATTTTTCATCGATAAGGTAGTGGACCCAATACTTGATCAGGCACCTGTATATTTTGACAGTTCTATTTTTTATGAAATCGTATACATTAGGAGTTCTGATTATTTTTTGGTTCATCTGCGGCTAGCATTACGTGAATATTATGAGTATTAAAATAGAAAATTTATTTTCTCACATTAATTAGAGAATATTGAAATAGATAAAACAAATACTAATTAATGAACAAAAAAACAAACGGTACTAAATATTATTAATAATCATGAATCAGATTTTTGTATACTTAGAGTAAGTATGAAGTCTGACATATGTAACATTAGCATGACAACATTCAAATATTCCAATGCAACCATTACACGAATTCGCCATTAGTACAATGTCATGCGTAAGACAGACTCCACACTTTCTCGTTACCCACTATGCATTTTCCTACTTGTCATTTTGTCATTCCTTTTTCCAGATCCGCCAGGTACACATTAGATAGCGCCGGACTTAATGAGCAGCCTTGTCTATCTACTCTCTCCGTCCAGAATTTTGAAATTTATTCTCTCACTTTCTATGGATATACCCATGATCCTATTTTTTAGTTTTTCGCTCACCTCTACATCTTGTAAAATTTTCTTAAGTATATATCTGTCTACACGGTCGAATGCTCCCTTAAAGTCTACGAAACACACAAATATCTACCTTTTGGCTTGCTTAATTTTTCTTCTACCGTGCACTAGAAAAAATTTGGTCTCGCTGCGCGACCAAATACAGTGACGCCGTGTGCTCACCGTTTTGGTCGTGACGCGCGCCCGTTCTAGGTGCGCGGCACGCCCATAGTACATGGCGCGCGGGCTGACTAAAATTTAGACGCGCGGCAGCACCAGCTACACTTTAGACAGCGCGCCCAACATTTGGAGCTGCGGTTCCCCTACTTCAAGAATACAATCAATGCATTATGAGCTTCTATAGTTCAGCATTGTACATTGTCACTCGCAGTTAATAATAAAGTTTCAAAACAGCAGCCCTGGAGGTTGGGCGCGCTGCCTAAAGTGCAGCTGCTGCTGCCGCGCGTCTAAATTTTAGTCGGCCCGCGCGCCATATACTATGGGTGCACCGCGCGCCCAGAACGGGCGAGCGTCACGACCAAAACGGTGAGCACGCGGCATCACTGTATTTGGTCGCGCAGCGAGACCAAATTTTTTCCAGTGTGTGTTTCAATGTGTACATTGCTTTTATAAACCCTCTCCTTTCTGTAAATCAAGATTGGCTTTAAGCTAGTTTCCCATCGACTTCTTTTTTTAACGTTTTATCTTCAACCTGTTTTTCGTATATTAGCCATATAATACCTATTTCGTCTAGTTATTTATTCAACATTTCAGTGATAGAAAACAAATAAGGCATCGATTAGTAGCACAAAAACTAGTAAATTAATAACCTGTTACATGCAATTTCTAAAATATATTCAAAGGCTTTTATCAATGCTATGTACAATAAAATTAATTTTTTTAATAATTAACTCATACATGAAAAAACCTGTTATGGGTTACGTTTTTTTAATTTGTCAGAGTATTTACACTCCAAAATGGTTCTATCATGAAAAGAGTAATATGCCATTGGGCCAACAATATTATTCTATCAGAGACACATTCAGCATAATTTAACCAATTAATGTAAATTATCAAGTAAATTATTGTCTAGATTATGACCTCACTGCTAGCCAGCTATACAATTCTTTTGATTGACTGGATACAGAAGATCTATGGTTGTAAAACTTGAAACTGTAAATATGACAGAGATTTTCTGCATTTTTACATTGCCTTACAGAGCTATAAGTTCTCAAATTGTTTGCTCATTACATGCCATAGCTAACACAAATAATCCTACTGAGCATGTCAAGATTTTCTGGGTAAATTTTAAACACAAAAAGTGATGGAATTCAGAACGAAAATGAGAATTATTTAACAGAAAATATCATTTAAGGTTATCCTCACCATTATTTGTATTTATTTTCAGGAAAACCTTTTAGATGTTACCCAACCAATAAAATCAAAAACAAGTCGGCTAGATCGAGTAATTCGATTGAAGCAAAACAAATTAGCCTAAAACAGAATAATAACACTACCATAATTGAATTCTGTGAAAACATGTTTGATATTGAATATTTATCGAAAGAATATTCGTTATGTTGTATACAAATTAAAATATTAAATTTTTGTTTTATAATTCTCACGGTTAAGGAATAATTTTATCTAGAGAAATTACAGCATTTTATTGATGGCTTGGACTAGTATCGCATTGGTATCCTTCCATAAGAAATGACTAGTCATAGAACTGTTTGTGCATCTTTGGACTACAACAATATTGAGGGTACTTTATTACAATTTTCAACGAAAAAAATTTATGACATGATTAATTTCATTATGAAAAGTATAACATAAAAGAAACGTTATTGTTTAATCTGAAGTAGATTAAGGTGGCAATTTTTTTAGCTGCTAAGAATTACTGGCATTGATCAACATGGGGTGTTTTACGATAATGTATAGGTACAAAGACAACACAATACTTGACAAATTAAACATCTTGACTGTAAATAATATAAAAAAATTTTCAATTGTTTGTAAGTGTTTTTAAGGATGCTGATTACTTATCTGATATCAGATTTACAAAATTTAAAATAGTTGATACGAAAAAGTGAGCAAAAACGAGCTTTTACAAACTTATCACAGTATATGCACGAATGCAATAAAACACAATACAATAAATAATAAGTAAAACGATACCAGTGATGATATTAAAATTATACTACAATTTTATAATTAAAGAATTTAATTTATTCATTTAAATCATCAACAAATGCAATTTTGTAGCTTATTTAATAAAATATTTTATTCTTGAACCACATCTTATGTAATTTTTTCTCTGAACATTCTCGATTATAAGATTAATTATTTTGTAAAACTTATGTATCAGTATAAATTATTTCTTGTGTATTTAAGCACTCGTCTACTGTGAAATTCATACATGTAGTACTAGAGTATAAGCCAGTCTTTCTGCATTCACAATAGTTTTCACAACGCTTTTCCGTTGCAAAAAAATTATAGCAACAATTTTGCTGGAGCTGAGGGCTTGGTCATTGACGATGGTTCGGTTGAATAACGTTATTTTTTAACCATACCTATTTGTGTGGTGATAGCTTTCCCTCCAACCATAACTGAGCTTGTACATACACTGTTTTAAAATGTTGTAACATGCTAGCTGCTCATAACGGAAAACTTCCGAGGGATTCAGGTTTAAATCCCGTCAAAAAATATCAGGATAATTTGATAGAAAAATTATTCAAGATGCCAGAAAACTACTTATCTGGTTTATAAGACGTTCCGTGGATTTTTTTGGATGATGTCTAAACCTCCAGGGACCTTCTTCTCGAAAAAGCTAACACCTTGCTACACGAAACAAAAATCAAGCAAGTATAGCATAAGAATCATTTATACTTTGTATAAGTTAATTCATGGCTAAAACATGTGGATTTATACAGTAAGACTGTAAATTTTAGGTTTATATAGTATGAGATAAGTCAAAGCCAGTAGAATACGTGATGCTGGCTTACACGGTAAGAGAATCATAGCTGTAGCACGTAAAGCCCATGCGCAAAGTGTTTTGTGTGTAATCTAAAACCACTCTTATTTAAAATTCAAACGATGTACGTGTGACAGTAGTTCCCTGCATATGCAGTATGGATTGTCATGCAATAACAGCACGATTTTATTTTTCATATAGGTCGTCGGGAAGATTAATATCGGTTTTAAGAGTCGGTATGATGAGGTATATGTTACTGTTTGGAGTGCGCTCAAGACAATTACTGCGCCCTGCAAAATAGTACTCAGATAGATGACCGATACGTCTAAGGAGAAATTTACACAAGGAGCCCGGATAATAGACTACCGTACTTGGGAAAACTAGGAGAGTTAGGAAAGAAGGAATAAGATGGGTATAGGTAGATAAGATTAAGAAAGAAAGGATGTGTTAGGTACAGATACGTAAAACCCCAGGAATAGGTATAAGTAAGAATTAATGATACAAGAATACAAGTGATTCCCGTATATTTTTTATAATTGCATCACGGTCTTATTTCTGAATGGCTTTAGCATTTTATTTCAATAAAAATCAATAAAAATCAATAAAAAAAACAACCTTTTGTCAAACAGGAGTTTTTTTTTCATAAACCAACCCTGTTTATCATCCTATCTCACTTACTCTTAATACAAGCCTTTTACTATATATTCTAGTGTACTATAGTATGTACAGTATATAAAGCGTTATGCTAGTCTGCTCGTGTCACTTATTGTTAGTGCGCCTGTTTCTCTTTCTTTCTCTTTCTTTCTTTTCTCCTTTTATTCTCTACTAATCTGTCCTTCAGAATGCGTGACCGCGCAGTGTGTGATGCGCACTACCTCTGACCTATCACTCGCTCTACGAAGAGAGAAAGAGAGGTGCGATATATCTTTGTCTTTCCTGCATCTTGATACGTCTCTATCTCTCCTGCGTCTTGAGACAAAATTTTCTAAAGTAAATCAGCCACTTTTTTCAACAATAAACCTTTTTTTCTATCATTTTATTACATATGTAGTCCTCTGGCCCAGGACACGGGTTACAAACAAAAACCACGCTAACAGCTTCTTATGCCACGCCAAGTTTTCGCGATAGCAGTAGCACATCCAACTGCTGCCATCACCGGCAAACACAGCCATCGTCCGTCTGGCCACATAAGTGTGGCGTTGTAATCGTCTGTCCTGTCTCATCATTCAACGCTCAACGCTTAAGTCACGCGTACAGGCGCATAGTCAGCAGCCTTCGCTGCTTGTAACTTATCATACAATAAAGCCTAACGTTTATTCTCGTACAACCATCGAGCCGTAATTTCTCGACCTCACCTTCACTTCCGGAATCTTAAGCTTGGGATAGCTTGAGCAGACATTCCAAAGTGGTAACCCCTTCGTTAAACTCTTCCCCAGAGCCGTCAAAGTAAGTGCTAGTGCGCATGTGCTACTCAAGGCTCAGATATAGCCTTCCAAGGCTTGAATAACTAGCGAGTGCACGTCTCGTTTTGCCATGCTGTTGCCGTTCCAGCGACCAACGTAGCTCACGTGCGACATCAAGCGGCAACGAGCATCGCCGTACGGGCGCTTCGAGGACGTGCTAGTCATCAGCATCGCTATCCTCGTCGCCCGCAAGGTAACATCATCCTCGTGCCGCGAGTGCCTTCCCGCCAGTGAGACTCGGCTCAGGACCGCCATATTAATTTCTTGCGAGGCAGCCACGACAAAGAGTAACGTGCGCCACGTGGAATTGATTGTATCTCTCTCGAGTATGTTTCTTCAGTAACGCGGCTTTTTTTCTTCCGCGCGCGCAGCAGACGAGAGATTCTATTTTTCCCGGCCATTTATAGGATCGTACTTCTTAGCTCTCGCGCGTTCGTCTAGTAAGGAACCCATACTCTCTCTCTCTCTCTCTTTCTTACATTAGCACTTACCACATCTTACATCACCGCTGCTACACTGCTTGACTGCTTACTAGTTCAATTTTGCGCACTTATTTTAAATCTGCCTACAACCAAATTTTACAGCCAATGCTACTCGAATTTTTGTAATTATATTTGGTTCACTTACTTTTTTCAATTCCTAAAGCAAATTCATGTATTTTAATCATATATTTCAACATTCACTTATTATAAAATAACTAATTTTCAATTGTTATTGTTCCAATATATGTACATTATTATTATATCACATTGTAAACTACATAAGGTCAGATAGGGTATATCCCCATGGCCCAATAAATATAATCAATCAATCAATCAATCGATCTCTCCATCCATCCATCCATCCATCCATCCATCCATCCATCCATCCATCCATCCATCCATCCATCCATCCATCCATCCATCCATCCATCCATCCATCCATC
>JAPYYV010005618.1:0-20025 GCA_030522625.1 Copidosoma aretas | reverse complement strand
TTCTCAAACACCCGGGAACCAACTCCAGTATGCATCTTAATGAGCCGGGAACCAATTCCATTATTTTTCTGATTTTGGGAACCAACTCCATAACGGCCATTTTTATATCATGAAAACAAGGTATCTAATTTTTTTTTGGATGATACTCTAATCGCTTTGTTTATATAACCTCTAATACTTCAACATCATGTTTTTGTTTATTGTTGATGGATTTTTAGATTAGTTAATGTATGGCGCATTGAAATTGCTGACGAACACTATGTGCAATATGTATCACGTTTATAGTCTTTTAAGGTAATACTGTGTATTAATTGGTTCATAATAGGAACCTTTTTGTAAACTTTGCTGTGTATATCATATATTTTAATAAATTATTTCAGGCGCCTGATAAAGGTGGCAAACAGCTACCGAAACGTTGCGCACTATTAAAAAATCAAGAAATATTGACTTGTATTATTGACTAGTCCACTGCAATATACTTTACAAGTGAAAAAAAAAAAAAAAAAAAAAAAAAAAAAAAAAAAAAAAAAAAAAAAAAAAAAAAAAAAAAAAAAAAAAAAAAAAAAAAAAAAAAAAAAAACAATCATATCAAATTTGCAATACCACATAAGTGTAGTGAATCTTTCGAAGATTCCCTTAAATCATATAAAGTTTTATTGTTTTTTGTTCAATTTTGATTTTTCCGAGCTTATTTTGTTTCTCATACGTTTGTCGACAACTTTATTGACTTTATCAAAGTGGACTCGATATTTTAAATAAATTTTAGATAATCGAGTGGTACTGAGTGATAATCTTCAAAAAAATTTGTCTCCTCAATGCTTCAATATGTATCTCATCCAACCAACTTCAAACTACTCTTGAGACTAACCAAGCCGATGAATGTTAAAAAAAAAATTTCCCATCCAAAAGCATAAACTTCGTACGACTCGACAATAATGAAAAACCACAGTTTACACCTTAGTGCGTGCCCTGCTATTCGAAAAACCTCAAACTGCATCGGTATACATACGACGATGCGCGTTTCCGCGTAATATAAGGTCGAACAGACCGCAGAGCCAACCGTCGCGCATCATTAAAGTGAAACGTTGAATTGCGCAGCTTTTACAGTCATATGTGTACGTCAGTCTTATATATAAGCTTCATTGGTGTGGTCTAAGAATAAGCAGTTTGCGGCTCGCTACCGAAAAATCACTCCTCATTAACACGTATATGTAGAATATAGCCGCAGAACGACCGTAAAGGTGATAGAAGCCGCACGATTTTTAGTTTTGAAAAAGTTCTGGAAAAGTTTAGGATTTTTTGTATTGGAAAAGTTTTGCAGCACTTTTATGCTATACTTATTTTAGTATTTTTCAGAACTCCGAACTTTTTTAGTTATGAGTTATGGTGAAAATAGTTTGATTTCCTTATATGCTATTAGAAAGCAAGAATCGAGTATCGGCATGCTTTTTCAGCGGGATATGTATTACTTACAAACTAAGAAAATTTATTGTTGACGAAAATTATTACGGATTATAAATGGTTCAGAATGCCACTTACAATTTAGTACAATTTATGCGTACGTATGATATATAATGAGACTACGCTGACGAAAAAATTCACAAGTGCTCCACGAGTCATTCGATTATTCTAAGCCATTCTTAAAATGTGTCACAGGTATCATGTTAAACTTTTTAGTACCAATCCATTTGAACTAGAATTCTTTTACCCAAAGTTATTACATTTTATCAATATTATTGTTTTATCAATTGTCAATCGCAGTAAGGTATGTACTGTAAATTTTTGGTTTTTTATCAAATTTGTTTTAATCGTTTCTAATCTTGAAAATATCCGTCGAAATTTCATTGGAATGAAAAAAAATCCATACTATGATACCCATAATAAGATCAAATATGTATAATTTAAAATAGAATACAATATTTTATAAGGTCATTAGACAAAATTGTCTTTAATAGCCATGGTTCTTATATTTTTGTTGATTCAGATTGCAGGGCATTTGCATGTCTTGCGATAGTGAGAGGTTATTTTCTTCACTTTTCATATCAATAATATCTCTGAATTTTCCACGGTAATCAATATATTTCGTGGTCTCATCATAAATCTCTTATTTTCATGTTTAACATGTTTACATGTGACGTCAAATGTCTTCTTCAGTGACAGGTCACTCATAACCATCAACAAAAAAATTTTGCGACCGACGAAAATCAATGGGCGTTTGGTCGAATCGTAAAGAAAAAAAGTAAGCTACATCGTGGATCTCTCTAGAAACTCTCGTATGTTCGTGCGTGTATCTATACTAGCGCATAGCACTTTTGAAAAATCATTCTTCGACAATTAACCCGGCAGTCCGTCAGGACTCACCTGCTGTGCGTCAGCATGAGATCCATCTCGATCTCGATTTGAAAGGACGGAGGAGGGCATTTATGACGTGTCCAGCGTGTGCCCGGGCTCTGCAGCGTCAGCTGAAAAATGAGCGCGCATTGTGCGCCCGCGAGGAGGCCCCCCCGCGTTATTGTCCGCTTGGTCCAGGGGGGGGGGGGGGGTGACAGAGAGAGATTTTTTCGTGATTGCGCGCGCGGGACCTACTTTTTTTAATACAAAGGAACTTAATTTGTGGAATTCGTTCGGGCGCTACACGCGTATAGCGGCTATTCATTGATGGCCCGGGCGCGAGGTCTGGGATTTAATTTCGCCGGCGAGCGTTATTTAATAGGTTTTTACCGTTGTAATGGAAAAAAGGTCAATGCTTCCCTTTCGTTCGATCGCTCGAGGAGCATGTATATACCTACCTGTGTGTGATTCATGGGCTTTTATGATTTATCGTCGACGCCTGCTGCTTCTATTGTGAGAATGAACGTTGACAGAGCTCGAATGATGTATTTGTGTTTGAGGGAGGTATTCGATTCGTGATAGGCTCGAAAATATTAATTAGTGTTATTTTTAGTCACGTATTTCCACTGTTGTCCGACTTTTTGTTGTTTATCAGGGAAGAGAACTGGTTTTTTTTCCTGGACCAAAATAACAAAGCATTTACGAGAATTTTCACACCTTAATTTAGCTGAAAAGCAACCACTTACGATTTAAACGCTTTCTCATATAGGCTTCTCGAATAAGCACCCGACTTTTTGTTGGTTATTGGATTAGGGAACCTGTTTGAATTTTTGTTTTTTTGGGCCAAAATAACAAAGCTTTTACGATGATTTTTACAGCTTGATCGGACTGAGGAGCAACTACTAAACATTTAAACACTTTCTCATAGACTTATCGAATCGAAGCTTTTTTTGTTCAATTTTAGGAGGATTTGTTAAAGAGAAAAATTAATTGCTTAATTATCGAGTTGAAATACTCATCAGCGCATATTAAAAAGCATAAACAGTTGGAAGACCTAAGCTAGCGCTTCTCTTTTTACATATAATTAGCTCTTGGAAAAAGTCCTGTCAAAGATCCCCTGATACAAATTATCCCACTGACTTTTCGAACAGAAAAGATTAATCGTTTATCGGACGTCATATTGCCCTCGAGCGCAATTCTGAAACAGCGCCCATACATATATATAACGTCGGCATACCAAAACAAACCAAACTATGTATAAAAAATCAAACAAGGTTGAAGTTTGAAAATCCCATTCTATTTAAATGGGGAATCAAATTGGGTCTAGGGGCACGTGTTAAATCCAAAATTTTGGGGTTTTCAGGGGATGGATTATCATTTTAGTATACAACGAAGAGATTCCAGGTGGTATATGATCAAAAAGTCAAAATCGGTAAATAACGGACACCCTAATATACATACTACTATCCTTTTCTAGTCCTACCAATCGTTCTCAAGTTGCTCGATGGGGGCGCTGTTTCAGAATTGCACTCGAGGCCAATAACATCACAACTTGAAAGACATCTTAATGTAATGCAACTATTTTACTCCAGCTGTGACAGCATTACATGTTTTCTCAAAGCACCCAATAACCCATAAATAAACCATAAACCACCTCCGGAAACTCACACATGAATCCCGCAACCCCCGCGCGTTTGGAACCGTGGCGCGAGGCGGCCCCAAAACCCCACCCAACCCCTCCGCCTCCCCCCCCCCCCCCCCTCTCCAATGACACACTCCAGCAACAGCACATCCCTAATCGGCCCTCGGCTATTTGTTTCAGCGACTCGGGCGCGCATAACTCGCGCGCGTATGGTAATGATAGCGCGCGGATGGTTTATCCGCATCCCGATGAGCGACTCCGTGTATAGTACCTATACCTATAAGTGCCTGCACCACAATACGAAAAAGACGTCGAAGCCACACGGGCTAGAGGTATACCTACTTGTATAATACATACCTGTGAGCGCGGCATCCGCGTCCTTTGACTCTTTTCTCGGTGCACGCGCGCAGGGCTCGCCGTTGTAGCGCATTAATGTTATAAATATGAGAAACATCTCGCCATCCGCCAAGGCCAACTATGTACATAAGAGGGTATACACATGATGGTGTTCGTATCATCGAATGCGTTTTCTTGTCTCGCGTTCGCATGTTCTTCTTTTTTGCTGTTTGTGGTGTATATCCTTCTCTATATCTTTCTTTTATCTTGTGTTTTTGTTTTGTAATCCGCTCGTGTTCGTGTAGAGTTTTGTTAATCGACGAAACAAGAAGAATTCGAGAAATATACGAAGAGAGCGTGCTTTTGTGTTTTAAATATTGAATTTCCAACTGCTTTGCTGCAATAAGTAAAAAATCACACAAGATGGCATTTATCGAAAACTTCGGGAGGAAGCTGTTCGATACTATAACACCTGATGCGTGAAACTTAAGGCTTCACGATATCGAGACGATACGATATTTAGATAAAGTGTCGATATAAACCTTGAAAAATATCGTCATTTTAAATATATCTCGATATCGTCAAAAAGAATATCGTATCGTATCGACAATGATCGAAAAATATAAAAACCTATATCGTCGAGACCGATAGTCACGTGATATCGATTTGAATGAGAGCTTGATTAACACCCTCAGGAAATTATTTATTTCTAAACTCACTCGTTATTTATCGATGATATTATAATCTATATATTATCAATTGAGATCACTCTAGCGATAGAAAGTATTAAATGACTGAATCCTGCTGCATGCAAGTTCTCTATTGCAAAGAATGGGAGGTTTTGATCAGTCTCAAGCCTCAAGTATCTTAACTGTATCTTAAACTAATAGTCTGATCGACCAATTGAAAGATTTTGACTCTACCGTGGTATAAAACTCCAATCACATCAGCAACCTATAAATACAAAAAAAAAATCTAAATCATCTCCTCTACTTTATAACTTAAATCTCTACACAGATAAAAATAAAAGTAACACAAAATTAATCTCTCTACCAACGACAAAAGAGCTTTTACTATCAAACCTTGTATGGTATAGGCCCACTACGCAGTTATGTGTTCAATACGACTTTGTCGTAACATCACAACAAGAAGCAGCAGCAGCAGTCATTTGTGCATGGAACAGTAGCGCCGCAACAAGAGAAGGAAAAGCCGCTCCAAAGAAACGTCGACGTCGTCGTTGTCGTTGTCAGCAGCTGAAAATGCATGCAAATACACGCTCCCGAAAGTAGAAAGTCGATTTCTCAAGCTCGTGCACACTATGTGCAGAGCAGCAGCCACGCGATTATGCGAGTTATAATTTATTGGGACGTAATCGCGAGGGAAGCTCTGATGCTCCGGGTCGCCTGCTTCTTTAGCTACTTTGGTATTCGGGAGTGGAGGAGGGGGGATTTGGCTTGCCAGAGCCAGCAGGTCTTTTTGTTTGGGCTGATGTTGCGTAAGGGGCGCTGTTTTCGTTTGCAGCTATCGTGGTAAGGAACAGTAAAGGCGAATCGTGCTTATAAATGTTTGTGTGTGGAAATGAAATGGTCACGTTATGCGCTCGAAACGCGGCAGTGTGAAAATTCCTTTCTTTTTCATAGCTCCACTGGAGCTGCCACTGTGTTCGTGTGTACGTTGAGGTATAATTTTTGCACGAAATACAAACCATGGGCTCTGCAGGTTGGGCTTGATTTATGATGGTTGACGAAATTAGTAAATTGTCAAATTTAAAACTTTTCATACTATTAGTGCTTGAGGAATTACTATATGGAAAAATAAAACAGAAGATTATGATAATTAGAAACACAAAGGTTTACATCAGGTTAGTTAATTCATAGGATAATTGTTTATGGGGCCGGGGTTTTAAAGTTTATCAATCATGACAATTTAAAAAACTCATCGTTATTTTATGAAAGAGTTACTATTATTTTAAAACTGGGATCCAAACAGGATAAGTCACTTGGAATACAAGCTTTCGTGACGTGACATTTTTGTAATCAATTATTATATTTGATAACTATAAATTACAAGTTTATTTCGCTGCTTCCTCTGTATTCATGAGGATGAATACAAACGTTTCTTATCACATATGCTCAAGGAGTGCTAACTTTTAGTCCTTTGAAAGTGTACAATTATTTTTGATATTTGGGTATCTGTTATTTGTAACTTTCCTCAATCTACAATTTCAGAGTTTACGTGAACCAGCCAAAAACTTTGTTGTCTTTACTCGACGTAGCGTCGTCTCGAATACCTCTGCCTTTCTCCTAGTACGTACACACCAAACTAAGAATTACCTACTCTAGAAACGTTTGCTTTTTATTTACGAGCGACCATTTTATATTTTTCTAACAGAGGATTATTTTATTTTCCGGCAGATCTTTGCAGGCTACAGACATCATATTATTATTTTGGGATTCAACTAATTATATATCAGGAATGTAAATGATTATTTATCATTTCATAAATATAAAAATAAACTATACGAACTAAACAAATTTTATCGTAAATAAATATTAATTTTTTCTTTTTCATTTCAGGTACGTATTATGTGTTATAATGCTTCTTGAATCTCCAGCTATGTAGCGTAAGTTGTCTACAACTGAATATCTTACTTATTTAAAAATTTGAATTCTTATTATGCGCAATTTAGAATTAGAACATTCATTTTTCGTCATCTTCATAATAACCATGATAAACAAAGAGTAAGTAATACATAACGAATCTCTATTCCTTTATAACTCTATTCAGGTAGTGTCACATCCCCTATGATGAATCCACACGAAATCTCCCACGCCGAAAAAAGTACCTAGTAAAATAGTCTATCAAACAAGCCAGGAAGCAGTGTCGATAGTGGAAAAGTTGTGAAACAACACCGATTTCAATGAAACTTCTTGTAACATGTTTGTAGGACCCCAAGAGACATTCAGCTAACTTAATCTTGTCATGGAGGAGCACACGCCTCCGTCTTGGTCGCTGATTACGAATCCGGTGTCAGATTACATGTATTATGTCACGTATTTTAAAAATCGTGCCTTTTTTGGCTCAGAATTCAATTTTTTGGAAATTTACACAATTATATTAAGATATCAGTAGTTTTTAACATTACATTCTAAAATAACTTTTAACAACATCTTAATAACATTCCACTCTGCAGACTATGTTCAGAAAAAAAATTACTGGCGAAACAAGTTACTGGCGAAAATGGCATGACCGCAGGTGTACGTTACAGAATACGTGTAATCTAATACCGGATTCGTCATCAGCGACCAAAACTACCTACTAGACAATTTTGAGCAATAGTAATCATTTTAATAAAATTTTCAGCCACCTTCTGTATTGGGGCAATTTTCGGTCTAAACATGCCCTCAGCTGGGGGTGTATGCCCCCCATGACTAGGTTAAGTTTGCTGAATGTTTCTTGGAATCCTACAAACACGTTACAAAAAGTTTCATCGAAATCGGTGCTGTTTCCCAACTTTTGCATACATCCCGGCTTATTTACTGGACTAGAAGCTGCCGGTTACGAATACCTCCAGCCTTCACTAGCCATTCGCGACGCAAAGTAATATCGGGCAAAAACCTATACTGATGGTAAAACATTGGTTCTTGGTTGCAGGAGCAACTAAGCAACGCGGTATAGGAAATAAAATAATTAGTAGCTAGTAGTGGTCATCCGGCTTGGTACCCTCGCCCGCAACTAGCCAACGCGCAATTACTATAATCGTTTACACACGAATCTTGTCAAGCCCCCCTTTATTGAACAAGAGCACTGGCTCTAGTTGGTATAAAAAATTGTTGCAACTACAGAGGGCGTGGCTCCGTTACATGTCAGTGCTCTGCAGAAAGAGGATGTTATACTTTTGTCTCTAAGATAAGTCGCAAGAAACAAACTTTTGACCTATAAGTACGAGAAAAAATGTGTTCATTTGACAATAGTAAGTGAGAATGTAGTTGTCAATTCAATAGCACCAATCATTCTTTAGTAGTTATACCACTTTTTCATTAAATTTATTTCAATTTCTATTTTCATTTATTGTTTATCGTGAATTTGAAAAAGAATTTCAGCACGAGCATAATCATTTGCGGCCTCTAGCATGTAAGCTACCTGTTAAAATTAAAAATTTAATTTGTAATGCAAAAGGGAGTAGCTCTCGTTGATATTATTATAAATACATAAATAAGTAAATAATGAAATAAGCATTAAAACCACAAAATTGGAAAAAAATATCAAAGGGTTCTCTACAATTCAATTGATAGTTTTATTGTTTTATTGAATTGTATCTACAATGGACAAGAAAAAATTTTCGAACCTGCAACAAAAATGACACATGTGTAATATACATTTAATAATATAACTAATATTTTGTATATTTAATTTTGAACTTTTCCGCTCCACCCATCAATGACAACCGATTTCGCTCCCTCATAGAGAAAGCTTGGTATCGGTAAAAAAATAAATTTTGTGAAAATACGTTAGAATAGTAGTTTTCGTCACAAATGTGCATCTCTCCTGGGCGGTCCCTGGGCCCGAGGGCGCATGCGAAGCAAAAAAAAAATTTTAATTCAATTTCCTTAATAGTTGTATCTTATAGGGCATTAAAACAGCTGAAAAACGTTTTTTGGCTGTTTTTTGAGTGAAAAAATTTTTATTTTACTTCGTAAATAGTTATATTCATACATAATTAAATTGCTGCATATAATTCAATTGTATTTTAGCTACAAGATAGTTTTATTTTACATGTATCAAATTCAGCAATAAGTTCTAATTATTTTTTCAATTGTTTTTAATTCGATAAAATTTAGCAATATTTTCTGTACTATTTGCGTAAAATTTATAATCTTATTTTTAAAATAATCCCACATCATAAAGCATAAAAATAGCTTCTTTTTACATTTTAAATCATTCTAATATTTTATTTTATTTTTCTTTCAATTAAATAATTGCAGAAAAATGTTGTTAAGGAAGCTTTGTGCTAATTTATTGGCAGCGGTTTTCCTCATGATTAATTAAAGTAGCGCTGTCAGTACATAAATTACCGTAAAAATATTCATAAAGCTTTTTGAGAATTTGTGAATGCTGTTGTTTTTATAGGTTGAACATACGAGTCCTTGTAAACCCCCATGTTTTCCGGAATTAAACTTAGATTAAACAAAAACTCCTATACTACTTTACTTAATCAGCTGATTTTAACCGGTTTTAACTGCTTTGGTCAGGAAAACAACTAATTTTATACTTCATCATAAATACAAATTATCAGTGAAATTTTGGGTATACCTATAAACAACCGCGTCCTTCTTTTTTAATGTGTACACGTGAGTAGCCTTTTCGTAGTTGATACTTTAGCGAAAGCAGAGCGCCGGCATTTACAGCAGAAGCGGACACTTCCTACTACAGTGATCCACTCTTCAGTTCGTGAGAGGACACCTGCGGCGAACGTGCTCTGAAAACTAGATATCCCGCGCCATACTGGGGGTCTACTGAATTGTTTTCTACCTTTATTCCATCTTTTATAAGACTCTATAAAAGGGCTTCTCAAGATAAGGATGACAGCTTTAGTCTGACGGAGGATCGATTTAGCAATCAACACAATAAAATTAGTTCCGTTGGGCAGTCGCTTAGAGAGGAATCCAACTAGCTTTTATCATCTAGACTGTAGACTCTATAAATGTTGATTCTTGAGAATACGTGGAATCGTAAAAATGATCTATGATTTATTTTACGATAGAAAGAATAGGTGCACAAACTATTATACATTAAAAGCAAGTTACATAGAGATTACTAATCGATTATGACGATTTAAAGACGTGTGCCATAAAAGTTTTTTTCTCTACATTTGTACAGTGATTCGGTATTATCGGATGACTGTACACACGTTTTCCCTCATACGAGCTCGTCCTAATATACAGTGTTCTTTTTTGTTCTCGATAAACTACATTGTGATGAATATTGAAACAGTGGCTTTCTCTCAAATTAAAAACAAATATACCATTGATAATGCATTCCCTAATAAATTTCTTAGAATCTAAATAATTATCCAAAGATATTTTTATTCCCTCTGATTTTATCTTGGTTTCCTTCAATGTTGTATTACTATTATTATTTTTCTATAGACTATCTTTTTATCTAATAATAATTAATGAACTTTCCCATAAATAGAATCACTTCAGAGACAGTATTACACTTGCCCAGTCAGAATTCCTTGATGGAGTTTGTTTGCCAATCATACTTTCACGCATTAGCAGAGCAGTAATTAAGTCGAGTGCTGCTTAGTCGTTCCGATCCCCAAATTCGATGCGTCCTCCGTAAGGGCAGTCCGGATGTAATTTAAGTTCTCTACCTTACCAATCGCGTTGTTTTGACTTGTCTTGAACTTCACCTTGTCAACTTAGTAACATTATTAATTTGAAACATTGCTATTTTCTCGTAAAAATACGAGATGATGACGATTCTTTACATGTCAAAGAATAAATCATGCCCAAATTGGGCGAGATTGATAAAGTATTTGTAGAGAAAAATAGGAACTACAATGTCTTATAAGTGAAATGGGATGCAGAACACGAGTTTTTATTTTTCCTTACGTGTTCTCAATCAATCCACCCAAATTTGAGCTCGATTCATTCTTTGAAATATTAAGAAATATCGTCAACTTTTCTTTTGGCGAAAAATAGCTATGTTTCAAATTAATAATGTTATACATTTGTGACCAACTTCTGTAACATTTTACTATTAAGTTCGATCCAGTATTGCCCTGTGACGTCGCCAATATGTTTCTTACTTTATCAAATGCAAATCAAACCTGTTACTTTCAACTTTCATTATTAACTACATTTATGCACAACTACATGGCAAGCAAGTCTTTTCATAAAACAATGTAGACAAGTTCTCGTGGTAAACACCTATGCCGATACTGAATCGAACACATCTGTACATGTTATAGCAGTCGGTAACAAAATTAATCAAGTCAACAATAGATCTCTGGACTATCCTTAAGCTCAAGAGCACAAAACTGCCTCGCACGTACTAATAAGACTTGGAACTGGAGAAACTTAATAATTAACAGCATACCTTGTCTATTGTAATAATAATTTGTGCATAGATATTATTTTAATACTAATAGCTGGTACAGTTATTTTCACCTGCTCTTTCTCTCGATCCTTGTTATCGACTTGGGCTGTGCGTAGCACGTCTTATTTTTTGTTTTGAAGTCTTTTTCTGAACAATCCTAATTGTATCGGTCAACAGATTTTTAATATGACTTCAAACGTTTATGTACAGTACTATTGGGATTCCACCACTTCGTTACCTGAAGCAATACTTTATACTGTACTTATCAAAATCGCCACTTATCTTATGGTCCTATACAGCCGAAGTAGTGCCTTCCTTAGTACTCGACCAAATTGACTCTTGTTTTCTTCCAAGCAACGATTGGTAGACACCTACATAAGGATTAACAAATGACACTACACATATTTAAAATACGTACAGAACTTGAGACCGACAATATACCATCTAATGTATCGCATATGATCAGCCTTGTCAATTAACTAGCTCCGAATTGTCACGAATAAGTCTACAGACTGAATGAAAGATTGTATGATATTTCCAAATAATCGTCCCTCTTCGGTCCCTGAATATCCTGTGCGAAATCACTAGTGGCGTGCGAATACAATAGCTCGATCCAACCCTAAGAGAGATAGGCGCCATTCCGATAAAATGGACATACACCTCTCGAGGTGCGCGTGCCCGCGTAGGGGCGCGGCGGTAATGTTTTTCATTTGCCGGCGATGAACCGGTGTTAACATAAAAACAGCCAGCGGGGCGTTAAGGACATAATCGGTCCAAGAGTAAGGTCGTCGTCATCCATAACCATATCATGCGAGGAGATCAGATGCAATGTAATGGGGCCTCGCGAAGTTGGGATTAATTATCGTTATTACCGTGAAAGGGATCGGTCGTGCCGATTTTTTTTGCTCCGAAATCGACAGGCTGTGCTTTTTTTACGAAGGATCTTGGCGTATCGTTCAATTTTCTGATGATTGCCAGCCGGCCGAGGGAAAAAACCGCGAACGCGCAGAGTTGTTTTTGTTTTTTGATGTTGGCTCGCGTTTTGAGTTAACACGTCGTCGAAGGATTTGTCGGTGGTGGTGCTTAGGGAGGGTCGGAATCCATTATCGGAGCCGTAGTGATGAGGTTCATACGAGCGGATTGGCGGTCGGCAAGTGTGAAGTTGTTCGTAATAGCAGACTCTTGTGAGGCCGTGCGATCGTTGAGAGAGTTTCGCTGTAATGACGTGTGGAAATGAAAGTTTTTGTGCAGGGTATCGTGGGATTGATTTGAACGAATTGTTGATTTGCTGAAGTTTTTTTTTTTATAAATATTGTGCAATGTTCAGACCTATAGGGCGTAGGGAACAACAGTAGTATTGATACTTAATCGAACAATTTTTGTTCTGAAACACTTAAATCTTGACAACAAAACATTCTTGTTGTACATTCAAAACGCTTACAAAGATAGAGTTAGTGATATGGTGGTACATGTCCAATAACCATTCATCGATTCAATTTTTCTGTTAAAAAAATCATCCGATTCCATGGAGTGGAGGAAATTATCGATGATGTATTGATACGACTATTAATATTGTTTCCATGCATTTTCGTTCACGTGTCAAAGCTCAATATTCGTGCTGTAGATACAAGTGTATGAAAATTAAAAACTCAAAAGATCGAATTTTGTAATAGATTAATAACACTTTTACCCGATTGGTTCCAAATTTTTTTTTAGGCATTTACTTGATGACAAGAAACTCGAAACATGTCTAAACAATAACAATGATCTCGGACTAAATTCAAAAACGTATGTGCTCAAATTCTGTCTCAGATTTTAATACGAATTTGAGTTACAATATCCTTATGAAATATCACTATTCAAAATGATAAAATAACTGCATGTGAAGACTTTATTATCATATAACCTATTATTGCATACGTATACGTTATTAAAAACTACTCTATTTAAGTTTTAAGTGAAAGACAAGTCTACTCACGAACCATAATCTCCTTATATCTTACTCTGTTGTTGATTGCTCATTGCTCAATATAATACGTGTTCACTCGACGAATGACTAGACTATACTGTAAACAAAGTATCTGGTGACCTACGCAGCTGATTGCGCAGTATACAGTGCGCGTCTCGGCGAGCTCAATGACTCAGTCTGCTCAGCTGACTCAGTCTGCTGACTAAGTTGACAGTGTGAACAAGTCATTTATCGAGTGAACACGTATTATACTTAGCAGTAAGCGATCAACAACATGGTAAGAAATAATATTATGTTTCGTGAGTAGAATTATCTTACACTTGAAACTTAAATAGAGTAGTTTTTTGTAACTTGTACGTACATAATGTATCATCATATAATACGATGAGTAATACAAGTAACACAAAAAAATGTATACACAGTACAGTCAGTAAATCGACCCGATAATATATGCATGAGTCAAAAGCGGGATATTTTGGTGTATGAAATAGGATTTTCAAAATTAAGGGTTTAGAATATTTATATTATTTTTTCTCGGTTACATGAGGTCTAACTAACCGAAAACGTTGGCCCTGCTCTATTGTCATTTTTAGAAAACACATGTTGATTTACATGAAATTTTTAAAGAACTTCAAAAAAGCATTACGGTAATGACAGACCTGGGCAATTCTAAAGCACCAAATAGGAATTTTTCAACGAAATTTACTTTGGTACATATGCACACCAGAATCCTACGTACACTATAGTCACCTAATCGATAATTTATAATACCTTAAAGATGAGGGGCATTGCCACTGTGATCGCTTATTTTTGTCAGCAGAACTCTCTATATGCACGGTGACTTTACGACTAGCCACATTCGAATTTCTAGTTAAAAAAAATTGGTTAATATGCTTGTTCGCCCTATAAACAGTGATCCAATCCAAATGTCTAAGAATGGACCACTTGGCCCTACTAAATCATTTGTTTCTTGCAATTTAAAAGGGTCAAAACTAGGCTTCGTGATTAAAACGCCTTGTGCACCTTTAAATTTTTTTTAACATCCACGGCAAATATTTTTTCAACTCGATTTCAAAAGGGCTATCTAGACAAAAATTAGTTTACACTGTTTGAGAAAAATTTTGTCTCAAAATAATAAAATGCATTATTTATAAACATAGGCTTTATGTAAATAGCAGTTTTTGTGAACTGACCCATATATGTACCCAAGAAATGTTCTGTTTAGGTTTTGTGTGCTGGCAATTATGTTACATTGGTTGTCAATTATTCGACAATGTTTATTAATTTACATTGTTCACCATCTGCTTGATTATGAACAGAAAAATTTTGATTCAAATTTTGTGCAAATTATATTTTGTGTTAAGAGTACACAAATCTTGTGTTATTTAGCCATTGTACTCATGTCTTATTCGCTGTGGGCATGTCTCCCCGCACGCCATCTACGGGACAAAGTTGTCGAATAAACCTGGTAAAATTCCTATGAGACATCACACCAAAATCTACGATAGTAATAATAATTAGCGTGAGCGCGAAAAAAGAGCTCCATGACACATCTTTGTACAACTGCAATATTCGATAAACATTAACAAAATTACCAAATGTGTCTTTAATAATTGTTCAAGTCAAGTTTATGTTAAGTTTTGGACATCAGCTGTATATAGGTGTATTACGTATATAGGTACATTGGACGGCACAGAGAGTATATATTTCGAGAGTATATAGTATAGTTCACTTTCCTGATGGTGTTGGCGTGCGCTGACATAGATTTTTTTATTCCCTCTCCAGACATGCCCACAGCGAATAGACAAACTTTGTGTACGATGTAAAACTATTTTGTGTGCGTGAGTACAAAAATGTTGTGCAATTCATACAAATAATAGGTGTAAAATAGCAAACCACAGAAAATTTTAAACTTTGTACATTTCGAACCAACAAGACGTTTTGAAATAAGAAACTCAAGCATTTTTGAACCTAAACCCTCCAAGTGTTGAATCATCGAGTGCTTGGCATCAAACACTCAAGCATTTTGATGGCAAACGATCAAAAATGTTCGAAATTCATGAAACAAATCCGAAGCCTCGAATCCGCAGTTCAACTCGTTTGAACAAAACGAGGAAAAAACCGCGGATCCACAGCAGCACGTATACCCCAGGAATGAGCGATCATCCACCTGCCTCTTTCCCCGCACTACCGTTTAGAGCTGAACGACGCACCTATGTATACGTATACACACGCTCCCCCGAGAAAAGCAATGCCCGCTGCGGCGCAAAAAACGCGCGTAATTCACGCCACGCACGGCCGACCGATGCGGGCATATGTATGTGCCCGCGACAAAAAAACCCGGGGGAAAAGGGAGGAAGGAGGACGCTCGCTCGCCGGCTAAGGCTAATAGACACTCCTCGGCGGCGATACGGGCAACGATCCGAGGAACGCCGTCGTCGCGTGCGAACGCGTGCATTGTAGAAAACTGGTCCCTGCAGCCTCTACACGCTGACTCCGGCTCTCTCGTGCGCGCCGTCCCCTACCAATGCGCTGCACACACACGGTTGTCGAGAGAGCACACACGGCCGCGCCCCGTGTGCCAGCGGTGGTGTGACTTTTTAACGCGCGTCTAGGCCTCTCTTCGATCGGGAGGAGACAGGTGCGTTTACGTGCATCTGAGAGCCTTTCCTTTTTTTTTCTCCCCGTCGGATGTTTGTCGCGTACACGTACTTACTCGAAGCTTTCCGGGAACGAGCCGGTGAAAGCTGGGAATTAATTTTGCCGGATATAAGAGCGTGCACGCGCAGCGACGAAGGCGGCAATTAACGCCGATTGTGTATTATACGCCGCGTGTGCACGATGCACCGGGAGGATGTTCGTATGGATAATGAGCGTGGACGGATCGAGCTTTGGGACGGGGAGAGTATATGGTTCTTTTGTGCGAGGCTGGTTGCGCAAGGCGCGGGAGATGCTGGTTTCTGAAAGAAGGAGTCGGTCCCGGCGATGATGCGCTTGGTTTTAATTGAGGCAATTATTTGAAGGATAGGAGGATCGCGGGGCAGCGATTGCGCAACGGTGTTGGGGCCGTTGGGGTATGGGAGAAAGAGTGGGCTGGTTTGTCGCTGGAAATTCGAAAAATAAAAAGTTATTCTGGGTGGAAATGTTGAGGTTGGGGCCAAGCTTTGCCAAAGTTTTGTTGGCTGATGGAGAGAGAGGTTTGCAAAATACAATAAATCTGCACTAGTTGAACGTAGAAGAGAAGGTGGACGTGGTTTTCGTTTTGATGGTGTTGAAATGGTTGACATAAAAAGCAATTGTTTTAAAAGAGTGTTTTTAGGAATTATGCATATTTGCATAACGAGCACGGTTAATGAAACTTCTGATGTATTATAATTAGAACAAATAATACAATTATATACTTCTGAAAAATACAAACGGTCACATTGGACTCTGTTCTGATGAAGCGTCAACAGGTGTTGAAGCTAATGTATTAAATGTACGTTTGTTGTAGTTTTGATCGATAGAGCGTTCTCAGTAATAATTGCTAGAGAGACCAACAGTTGTGTTTTATTAAAATTTTTCTTCGTTAAGTATAGCAACGTTTGCCAACAAGACTCCGTCAAACTTACGAACGACAAATCTTCATTAATTTATAACTTTGGGTGAAACTTGTGAGAACCTATCACAAGCTTGGAAAAGGTTCTTGATCAATCTAATGTTTGTACAAAAAAAACATTTACTTTTAATCTTTTTCCAATCATTAGAGGCAGCATTTTTTCAATCATAACTCTGTTTTTTGTGTTCGCTCAGCGTATTTTCATCACCATACGAGATTTGATGTCCTAATGCACAATATCAACAAAAACTCGGTTTTACGAACTCGCTTTGATGTCCACCGATATCCAACTATTCTTGATTCGACTTCCTTGTGTAAATAAAATAACATAACCCGAGTTATGATGGAAAAAATCTTGCCTTTGACTGGCAAAATATTGAAAAATGCCCATGCTTATCATAAAAACGTCAAAATGGTCAATTCAATGATCTTTCATTCATTTGAGATAGGTGGCGCTAAGTTCTGAATTTATAATGTACATGCGTTTGGCAGAATCTCGTGGGCGAAACTTTGCCTAACATTGACAAAGACGCGGGCGAGGTTATAGAGACTATCCATACATCCACGAAATGCCACGTCAATAATGGGATGAGACTCAGATACCCAACAAGGCGTGGCTCGTTGAAATTAGAACGAGTAAAAAAGATGAAACCAACACCAGGACCCTCGTCCCTTTCCTTCCCCTTTGTCTTTACAACTATGAGATCCTGGAGGCAACACGCTGTACGAGCAACATATCGCCCCTTATCTGTCGCACCGCATCTCTCCTGGGTGTCTCTTTAAAATCTCATTTTCGCTGCGTGCTGCAAGCGCAGCGCCGCATATTTGTCGCTTCCCGGTGCTTACGTATACCTACGCGCGCTTAAGCGAACCATCGAGCGAAACGATCTGCACTCTCGCTCTCTGGGACTGAAAAGAAAAAAAAAGGAGCCGACGTAATCCGGAGTGCGTAGGTATATTATGCACTTCCTTGGCGCGACGCAAATTATGATGGAGCTGGTCGTAATTCGCTCGTTCGCGAGAGTTTTGCGCCTTTATGCGTATATTGTATACCCGCTCGGCTCGTTTCATATGCGACGCGTGTACGTTTAATGTGATATACAGTGTATTTAGAGACCATTGCGTCCCCGTGGGACATGAGCTGACACGCCGATACGTGGTACCGATAGCGTGGTGGGTTAAAGTAAGTTACTTGTGTGTGTGTGTGTGTGTGTGTGTGTGTGTGTGTGTGTGTGTCAAGGGGCAACTTTGTCGCAAAATCTTACGGATGTGATAAGCCATCCACGTGGGCTAGAAACAAGGCGATAAAAGTTACAATTAGGCAATAACATTGAAAACACTCTCTCCTCTCTTGCTCGGGTTCTTTGCTGCAGGCAGTGACGCGAAGGAGGGTTCGGCAGGAGTACTTCTGGAGTTTTCTAATGAGCCGCGGACGAGTAAAAATCTACCAGCGGTCAAGGTGCGTTTAGTAATAGCCCATTAGAAAAAAAGTTCTAAGAATTCCGGCGATGTAGCCATGACTGCTTGCTGAATGCACGCGCTCTACATCTTATCGATATTCTAGAACATTCGAAAATAATATTATGTTGAAAGAAAGTGATTTAAAAAAAAATTACGGTGTAGGTCACCGACGTGACACGTGCCTGATCAAGTTGCATTTTCGTCATCTTTACTTTAACATGTCATCTTTACTGGCTACCGAGATAACAATTGCTTTTGTATAAAAGATTCTTAGCCGAAGATATTGATTCAGTTGCGAGTGAATAGTAGCAGTAACGCGTTATCAACTTCCCATAAAATGTTGTCTTCGTGGCTTATCATCACAATATCTCTAATACTTGTATACTCTATTAACGCAGGTAAAATTTTATTTATTAAAAAAAATAGCTGAAAATCAATTAAATAAGTTCACTGCAAATTATATTTACCGCTATCCCTTCAGAGTTTTCATTCCTTGTTCTGGTACAATGCACGTTTCTTTCAAATTCAAGTGAACAGCCATTTTTATTATTACAATTTTTTTACATTGACTCAAAAACATTTGTTTTTAAAGTAAATCCATGCTCTGCTTCATAGATTTTTTTTTTTTTTTCATTTATTTATTTATTTATTAATTTTTTTAAATATTATAGCGCTATATACGTCCAGTTCTTTTCTAAAGGCACTACACACGGCACTCAGCAATTGGGTGAAGGAAGGGATGAGGGATGGGAATCACTCTTATCTTCAACATTCATTTGCAAACCACAACACAACGACGGATACGAAGATTTCGACGGTAAAAGTCCAACTTCTTCTAAAAAAGCTATGCTTTTTCCATTGGACGCAATGAGTTCATTGAAAGAACAAAAAAATTAGAAATCTCATCATAAAAAAAAAGGTTCAGTTATATTACTCTACTAAAAAAATTGAGTTAGTGAGATAAAAATAATAGTTATAACAGTTATTTTAGTGATATGTTCACTAAGGATGGATAAAATATTAACAATGTATATCTAAAGCTCATAAAAATAATAATAGTTGATACCGTTTCGGTCTTTAGTACCGCTTTGCTCCCAAAACATTTCCAGTGCATTCGGACTGAATAAGCAAGCATAAGATAGTTTAGATAGTTGATCTACCAAAAATGTCTATAATTTAATTTTCTGTACTACTTTTCCCATTTTGACACGTAGTCTAGCTTATACTTTATTAGCTTTACTTTATTGTATTTATTTTCTTCATTTTCTCATTTTTCAATAACATTTTTAACTGACAGGTACTTTAATTTTGACACTTTAACTAAAAAGACGATTAAAGTATTAGTTCCTTTTTATTTTGGGAATTCAAAGACAATGCAACAATTAACAAAGCCATGAAACGTGCCTTTTCTTATTTCAATGCTATCAGAGCTATGAATAAATTTATGCATACTAGGCTATTTATTTATACACCTTATAGATAACGCATTTGACTCTTGTAATCTCGTATTCGTGTTGGATGACCAAGTACTGTGACTGATTTTTCGTCCACTAGTTACACGTTCAACCCTTTTTTTTTTTTTTT